>JARQOD010002026.1:0-85431 GCA_033576555.1 Oophaga sylvatica
GCACTATATACAGTGACTGATGAGCACTATATACTGTCACTGATGAGCACTATATACAGTGACTGATGAGCACTATATAATGTGACTGAAGAGCACTATATACAGTGACTGATGGGCACTATATACTGTGACTAATGGGCACTATATACAGTGACTGATGAGCTCTGTATACTGTGACTGATGAGCACTATATACTGTGACTGATGGGCACTATATACAGTCACTGATGGGCACTATATACAGTGACTGATGATCACTATATACAGTGACTGATGAGCACTATATACAGTGACTGATGACCACTATATAATGTGACTGAAGAGCACTATATAAAGTGACAGATGAGCACTATATACTGTAACTGATGGGCACTATATACAGAGACTGACAAGCGCTATATACTGAGACTGATGAGCAATATATACAGTGACTGATGGGCACTATATACAGTGACTGATGAGCACTATATACAGTGACTGATGAGCGCTATATACACTGTGTGTAATGTATGTGGTACAGTTCATATAGCGTCTTGTGCTTGGGTGCGATGAAAATACTTGAGACACAGGTTGATAAAGAAAGTCTTGTATTGCTTCATACAAATTGGCAAAAATAAACACACAGGTTGCAAACACAGAAGCAGGAGACACAGCAGGCCAGAGTAATCTAAGCTCAGCAATAACTCTCCACAACAGATTCAGATCTTCTTCTCTGTTACCGCAAGTCCATGCAAACGTGAGGCTCTCAAGAGCAGAGTTCAGAGTCCACAAGTGCTTCAGAGTTCCTCAGTAGGAATGGCTGGAGTACAAGGTCCAAGGCTTCAGGAGTCAGAACACAGGTTCACTGCAGGCTAGATTCTGAAGCACTGATTGCTCAGCTGTGGCTGTTTAAGAAGCAAACGGAGAGAATCAGGGCGGGAACATGCAAGCTGGAAAACTCCATTTTGACTGAGGGCAAGATAGCAGCAGCAAAACAGAAAGCAAAATGGCCGACGAACAAACTGAGTTTCAGAAACAGATACACAGAACCTTACACTGTGACTAATGGGCACTATATACAGTGACTGATGAGCACTATATACAGTGATTTATGAGCACTTTATTTCTGTGACTGATGGTCACTATATACAGTGACTGATGGGCACTATATACAGCAACTGATAAGCAGTATATACTATGACTGATGGGCGCTATATACAGTGACTGATGAGCACTATATACAGTGACTGTTGGGCGCTATATACAGTGACTGATGAGCGCTATATACAGTGACTGATGGGCGCTATATACAGTGACTGATGAACACTATATATTGTGACTGATGGGCACTATATACAGTGACTGATGCGTGATGGGCGCTATATACAGTGTCTGATGAGTGCTATATACAGTGACTGATGAGCACTATATACAGTGACTTATGGGCGCTATATAAAGTGACTGATGAGCGCTATATACAGTAACTGATGGGCGCTATATACAGTGACTGATGAGCGCTATATACTGTGACTGATGGGCACTATATACAGTGACTGATGAGCGCTATTTACTGAGACTGATGGGCGCTATATCCAGTGACTGATGGGCACTATATGCCATGACTGATGAGCACTATATACTGTGACTGATGAGAACTATATACTTAGACTGATGAGTACTATATACAGTGACTGATCGGCACTATATACTGTGACTATTGGGCACTATATACAGTGACTGATGAGCACTATATACTGTGACTGATGGGCACTATATACAGTCACTGATGGGCACTATATACAGTGACTGATGATCACTATATACAGTGACTGATGAGCACTATATACTGTGACTGATGACCACTATATAATGTGACTGAAGAGCACTATATAAAGTGACAGATGAGCACTATATACTGTAACTGATGGGCACTATATACAGAGACTGACAAGCGCTATATACTGAGACTGATGAGCAATATATACAGTGACTGATGGGCACTATATACAGTGACTGATGAGCACTATATACAGTGACTGATGAGCACTATATACAGTGATTTATGAGCACTTTATACTGTGACTGATGGTCACTATATACAGTGACTGATGGGCACTATATACAGCAACTGATAAGCAGTATATACTATGACTGATGGGCGCTATATACAGTGACTGATGAGCACTATATACAGTGACTGTTGGGCGCTATATACAGTGACTGATGAGCGCTATATACAGTGACTGATGGGCGCTATATACAGTGACTGATGAACACTATATATTGTGACTGATGGGCACTATATACAGTGACTGATGCGTGATGGGCGCTATATACAGTGTCTGATGAGCGCTATATACAGTGACTGATGAGCACTATATACAGTGACTTATGGGCGCTATATAAAGTGACTGATGAGCGCTATATACAGTAACTGATGGGCGCTATATACAGTGACTGATGAGCGCTATATACTGTGACTGATGGGCACTATATACAGTGACTGATGAGCGCTATTTACTGAGACTGATGGGCGCTATATCCAGTGACTGATGGGCACTATATGCCATGACTGATGAGCACTATATACTGTGACTGATGAGAACTATATACTTAGACTGATGAGTACTATATACAGTGACTGATCGGCACTATATACTGTGACTATTGGGCACTATATACAGTGACTGATGGGCACTATATACTGTGACTAATGGGCACTATATACAGTGACTGATGGGCACTATATACAGTGACTGATTAGCACTATATACTGTGACTGATGGGCACTATACACAGTCACTGATGGGCACTATATACAGTGACTGATGAGCACTATATACAGTGACTGATGGGCACTATATACAGTGACTGATGGGCACTATATACAGTAACTGATGAGCAGTTTATACTGTGACTGATGGGCGCTATATACAGTGACTGATTAGCGCTATATATACTGTGACTGATGGGCACTATATACAGTGACGGATGAGCACTATATACTGTGACTGATGAGAACTATATACTGAGACTGATGAGCACTATATACAGTGACTGATGGGCACTATATACTGTGACTAATGGGCACTATATACAGTGACTGATGGGCACTTTATACAGTGACTGATGAGCACTATATACTGTGACTGATGAGCACTATATACTGTGACTGATGGGCACTATATACAGTCACTGATGGGCACTATATACAGTGACTGATGAGCACTATATACTGTCACTGATGTGAACTATATACAGTGACTGATGAGCACTATATACAGTGACTGATGAGCACTATGTACAGTGACTGATGGGCACTGTATACAGTGACTTATGAGCACTATATACAGTGACTAATGGGCACTATATACAGTGACTGATGAGCACTATATACTGTGACTGAAGATCTCTATATACTGAGACTCATGGGCACTATATACAGTGACTGATGAGCACTATATATTGTGACTGATGAGCACTACAGTCATGGCCAAAAGTTTTGAGAATGACACAAATATTATATTTTCACATGATCTGCTGCCCTCTGGTTTTTATGTGTGTTTGACAGATGTTTTTTATCACAGACAGAAATATAATTGCAAACATATGAGTAACAAAAGCTTATATTGACAGTTAGAATGAGTTAATACAGCAAGTCAATATTTGCAGTGTTGACCCTTCTTCTTCAGGACCACTGCAATTCTCCCTGGCATGCTCTCAATCAACTTCTGGACCAAATCCTGACTGATAGCAGTCCATTCTTGCACAATTAATGCTTTCATTTTGTCAGAATTTTTAGGTTTTTGTTTGTCCACCCGTCTCTTGATGATTGACCACAAGTTCTCAATGGGATTAAGATCTGGGGAGTTTCCAGGCCATGGACCCAAAATCTCTATGTTTTGTTCCCTGAGCCATTTAGTTATCACCTTTGCTTTATGGCAAGGTGCTCCATCATGCTGGAAAAGGCATTGTTGATCGCCAAACTGCTCTTGGAGGGTTGGGAGAAGTTGTTCTTGGAGGACATTCTGGTACCATTCTTTATTCATGGCTGTGTTTTTAGGCAAGACTGTGAGAGAGCCGATTCCCTTGGCTGAGAAGCAACCCCACACATGAATGGTTTCAGGATGCTTAACAGTTGGCATGAGACAAGACTGGTGGTAGCGCTCACCTTGTCTTCTCCGAATGAGGCGTTTTCCTGATGTCCCAAACAATCGAAAAGGGGATTCATCAGAGAAAATAACTTTACCCCAGTCCTCAGCAGTCCACTGCCTGTACCTTTTGCAGAATATCAGTCTGTCCATGATGTTTTTTCTGGAGAGAAGTGGCTTCTTTGCTGCCCTCCTTGAGACCAGGCCTTGCTCCAAGAGTCTCCGCCTCACAGTGCGTGCAGATGCACTCACACCTGACTGCTGCCATTCCTGAGCAAGCTCTGCATTGCTGGTAGCCCGATTCCGCAGCTGAAACACTTTTAAGAGACGGTCCTGACGCTTGCTGGTCTTTCTTGGGCGCCCTGGAGCCTTTTTGGCAACAATGGAACCTCTCTCCTTGAAGTTCTTGATGATGTGATAGATTGTTGACTGAGGTGCAATCTTTCTAGCTGCGATACTTTTCACTGTTAGGCCATTTTTGTGCATTGCAATGATGACTGCACGTGTTTCTTTAGAGATAACCATGGTTAACAGAAGAGAAACAATGATGCCAAGCACCAGCCTCCTTTTAAAGTGTCCAGTGGTGTCATTCTTACTTAATCATGACAGATTGATCTCCAGCCATGTCCTCATCAACACCCACACCTGTGTTAATGGAGCAATCACTGAAAAGAGGTTAGCTGGTCCTTTTAAGGCAGGGCTGCAATGATGTTGAATTGTGTTTTGGGGGATAAAGTTCATTTTCTAGCCAAATATTGACTTTGCAAGTAATTGCTGTTAAGCTGATCACTCTTTATAACATTCTGGAGTATATGCAAATTGCCATTAGAAAAAGTGAAGCAGTAGACTTTGTAAAAATTAATATTTGTGTCATTCTCAAAACTTTTGGCCATGACTGTATATACTATCATAGAATCATAGAATCGTAGAATGGTAGAGTTGGAAGGAACCTCCTGGGCCATCTGGTCCAACCCCCTGCTCAAAGCAAGATTCTCTAAATCATCCCAGATAGATGTCTGTCCAGCCTCTGTTTGAAGACTTCCATTGAAAGAGAACTCACCACCTCTCGAGGCAGCCTGTTCCACTCATTGATCACCCTAACTGTCAAAAAGTTTTTTCTAATATCTAATCTGTGTCTCCTCCCATTCAGTTTCATCCCATTGCTTCTAGTCTTTCCTTGTGCAAATGAGAATAAAGATGATCCTGTAAGGTTCTATGTATATATTCCTGAAACTCAGTTTGTTCGTCAGCCATTTTACTTTCTGTCTTGCTGCAGCTATCTTGCCCTCAGTCAAAATGGAGTTTCCAGCTTGCATGTTCCCGCCCTGATTCTCTCCTTTGCTTCTTAAGCAGCCACAGCTGAGCAATCAGTGCTTCAGAATCTAGCCTGCAGTGAACCTGTGACTTGACTCCTGTAAGCCTTGGACCTTGTACTCCAGCTATTCCTACTGAGGAACTCTGAAGCACTTGTGGACTCTGAACCCTGCTCTTTGAAAGACCCACGTTTGCATGGACTTACGGTAACAGAGAAGAAGATCCTGAATCTGTATTGGAGAGTGATTGCTGAGCTTGGATTACTCTGGCCTGCTGTGTCTCCTGTTTCTGTGTCTGCAAACTGTGTGACTATTTCTGCCAACTTGTATGAAGTAATACAGGACTTTTCTATATCAAACCTGTGACTCCTGTGTTTTCATCGCACCCAAGCACAAGACGCTATATGAACTGTACTACATACATTACAAGATTCTGAAGCCAAAACGTTAGTGTCTGCTGGGTCTGGAAGGCTGTGTCTGCTGTACTGTGGATATCAGACGTCCGGTTGTACTTTCTGTGATGACAGTGGTTGTGACTTCTCACAACCATTCCAGGTGAGCAATTCCCTTAAGTTTTTTTCTTTTTGCAGTGTTACCACAGGTAAACACTATTGTTTTTTTTTTTTTTCCTTTCTTTTCTCTTTTTTGTCTGCTGTAACTCTGGATATCAGATGTCTGGTTGAAACTTTCTGTGATGATAGTGGTTGTGACTTCTCACAACCATTCCAGGTGAGCAGTTCCCTTAATTTTTTTTTTCTCTCTGCAGTGTTGCCACAGGTGAACACTATTGTTTTTTTTTCTCTCCTCTTCTTCCAGTAATCCTGTCTTAAAAGATCTGGAAAATGGAGGCCCGCATAAAGGAACTTTGCGGAGTGACTGATAATATCCTTGCAGATTTGCAGAATATAAAGACCCGTTTTACAAATCTACAGGACCTCAATAATCACAATTTGCAAGTGGTTGGACAGACTACCCAGGATTTGCGAGCCAGGATTGAGGTTCTAGAGGGGCGAGTCCAGGCTCCTGCCGTAGCCCCGAGTGCTGGGATTCCCAAGTTGCCCCCTTTTCGTTTTGGCGGTGAACGTGAGAAATTCAGGGGATTTATTAATCAATGCAATCTTTTTTTTTCTGCACATGCTTCACAATTTCCCACTGAACGATCTAAGGTGCTTACTATAATTATGTTGCTTACCAACAAGGCTTTAATGTGGGCAAACCCTCTGATTGAGACTGAGGATGATTGTTTGAATCACCTTGATGATTTTATTTCAGCCATGGGGCAGGTGTTTGATGACCCCAATCGAGGTGCAACAGCTGAAGCAGCCATGTTAGCTTTGCGCCAAGGTAAGCACTCGGTAGCTGAATATGCCTTGGATTTCAGGAGATGGGCCCTTGATACCACCTGGGACAGTTCCGCCAAAAAATCTATTTTTCGAAAGGGGTTATCTCCACTGATTAAGGATGAACTTGCTCGTGCCGACCCTCCCACTGCGTTAGGTGACTTTATTAACTACTGCATCCGTATTGATACTCGTCTGACTGAACGCAGGCAAGAGAGATGGTTCGAAAGCAATCATACTAACCTTTTCCTACCTTCCTCTCCAGCTAAGGAACCTTTGAGTAGGATTACACGGGAACCTGAACCTGAACCCATGCAGGTAGACTCTTTACAACGACGGGTTAGTGATGCACGCAAGGAACATCGTTTTAAGGAGAATCTATGTTTCTATTGTGGTAAGTCAGGGCACTTCATTATAAACTGCCCCAGCCGTTCTCGTAAGACTACTGCAGCACTCATTCATTGTGAGTGTTGCGAGAGGGGATCTGTCAGGTCCGAGCCTCAGGCTCCAGAGAGATCTGCAGCAACAGATCTTGATTTCTCGGACTTAAACTCCGTTACCTCTGAGGACGTTGACTGTGTAAACGCTGCCATTTTTCAAGTTTCCTCAGCGGTGTCCCAGCTGAGTTGTAAGAAAAACAATTCTCATTGCTTTCTTTCCATCAAACTCTGGGTTGACTCAGCTTGGGTGTCTAGCTCTGCTATGATCGACTCAGGGGCAAGTGGAAATTTTATGGATGTCTCCTTTGCTCTGAAACAGGGAATACGTTCAGTGAAGAAGGCTACTCCAGTACAGATGGAAACTGTGGATGGCTCCCTGCTGACCTCTGGACCAGTGGATCAGGAAACAGAGCCTTTGAGGGTTCTTATGGGTAAAGATCATCAAGAGAAACTGTCCTTTATGCTTATCTCTTCTCCCCACTTTCCCATTATTCTAGGGCTACCATGGCTGCAGGCTCAGAATCCTACCATTAACTGGGAGACCAAGGAATTACACTTTCCAGAGAAACAGATGAGTCCAAAAGTTTCAGCTTGCTCTGTTCCTAAAGGAATCATGTCAGTCCCTGAACTACCAGCTGTATACCAGGACTATGTGGATTTATGTGACAAGAAGAACGCTGACCAGCTTCCTCCTCACCGTCCATATGATTGTCCAATTGAATTATTGCCTGGAGCAGAGATACCTTTTGGTAAGATCTACCCCCTGGCGGGGCCCGAGCTAAAGGCTTTAAAGGATTACATAGATGAAAATCTAGCCAAGGGCTTCATACGCCCCTCTTCATCTCCTGCAGGTGCACCCATCTTCTTTGTAAAGAAGAAAGATGGATCTCTGAGACCCTGCGTAGACTATAGGGAACTCAATAAGGTTACTATTAGAAACCGTTATCCATTGCCTTTAATCCCTGAGTTATTGGAGAGAGTGCGACATGCCAAAATTTTTTCTAAACTAGATCTTCGTGGGGCCTATAACTTAGTCCGTATTAGACCTGGGGATGAATGGAAGACTGCATTCAGGTCACGCTATGGACACTTTGAATATCTAGTTATGCCTTTTGGTCTGAGTACCGCCCCAGCCACTTTCCAACACTTGGTGAATGACATCTTCAGGGATCTCCTAGATACATTCGTGGTAATTTATTTGGATGATATTCTAATTTTTTCTAACTCCACAGAGGAACATCATGGACATGTGAGAATGGTCTTGGAACGTCTAAGACAAAATCATCTTTACATCAAACTTGAAAAGTGTGAATTCCATAGGACCGAAATTCAATTTCTGGGGTATGTACTGTCTACACAAGGAATTAGTATGGATGGAAGCAAAACCCAAGCCATCAAGGATTGGCCAAGTCCTAGAAATGTGAAGGAGGTACAGCGCTTCATCGGGTTTGCCAACTTCTATAGACGTTTCATTAGAAATTTCTCTGAGGTAGTGTCACCTATCACTCAACTTACCCGGAAAGAGTCTAGGTTTTCCTGGACTCCCCAAGCCCAGGAAGCATTTTCCCGTCTAAAAGATAAATTTACCACTGCACCTATCCTAGTACATCCCAACCCCGAGCTTGCCTTCATAATAGAGGTGGATGCTTCAGACTGTGCCGTTGGAGCTATACTCTCTCAGAGAACAGGTGAGAAGAATGTCTTGCATCCCTGTGCCTTCTTTTCCCAGCAGTTGTCTTCGGCTGAGAGGAACTACGATGTGGGCAATAGAGAGTTGTTGGCCATTATTGCCGCCTTCAAAGAATGGAGACACCTTCTTCAGGGTGCTGCACAGCAAATAGTCGTCCTGACAGACCATCGTAACCTTGAGTTTATCAGGTCGGCTAAGTGCCTGACTCCTCGCCAGGCTCGCTGGAATCTTTTCTTAAACCAATTTAATTTTATCATCTCTTATAGACCAGGATCGCGCAATGGAAAGGCTGATGCACTCTCTAGGATTTACTCAGCAGAGACACGTCCAATTACTCCTCCTAAGACTATTTTCCTGACTCTAGATTCTTAGGAGTAATTCATAATCAAGACCTACTTAAGGACATCAAGGAAGCATACCATGCGGATTCCTTTTTGGCACAACCCCCAAGGGACGTAAGTCTTGTCTTTAAGAATGGTGTGTGGATTCAGGGACAACGTCTGTATATTCCTGAAACAGTCAGATTAAGAGTATTGCAACTCATTCACGATTCCAAGATAGCTGGGCATAGAGGAATTCTAAAGACACAGGAATTTCTTTCTCGTTTCTTTTGGTGGCCCACTTGCAGGAAGGATGTTTTGAATTATGTCACTTCATGTGAGGTCTGTGCAAGATGCAAAACACCTCGCTCCTCACCAACTGGTCTGTTACAGCCTCTTCCCACCCCGTCCCGCCCGTGGGGATCCATTTCTATGGACTTCATTGTGGAGTTACCAACCTCTCAGGGGAAGAACACCATTCTAGTGGTGGTTGACCGTCTAACAAAGGCAGCTCATTTTATCCCTTGTGTCGGCTTACCCACTGCAAAACAGACATCAGATTTGATGATTAAAGATGTGTTTCGCTTACATGGAGTACCGGATGAGGTTATTTCGGATCGAGGGGTGCAATTCACTTCTAGGTTTTGGCAAAATTTCTGTGCAGCATTGGACATTAAAGTAAACCTTTCTTCTGCTTTTCATCCCCAGACTAATGGACAGACCGAACGAACCAATCAAACCCTGGAGCAGTATCTCCGCTGCTTTATCTGCCACCTACAGGATGATTGGGTGGATCTACTTCCATTAGCTGAGTTCTCGTATAACAACTCTCAGAGTGCCTCCACTAAACAGTCTCCTTTTTACTCTAATCTAGGTTATCATCCTAACATTCTACCACGATTTCCCATAGAAACGCCTTTACCAGCAGTGGCTGAAAGAATCACGTCTTTACAGAAGAATATGGATCTTCTAAAGGAAAATCTGGAATCGGCTCAAGAAAGGTACAAGAAAGCAGCAGATAAATTTCGTAAACCTGCACCAGCTTTCAAGGTAGGAGACTTGGTCTGGCTGTCAACCAGAAATCTTAAGTTAAGGATTCCATCGTCTAAGTTGGGACATAAGTACATTGGACCCTATAAAATCAGTAAAATTATAAGTGCCGTTGCTTGTCGTCTTCAACTGCCCAGAACTATGAGAATCCACCCTGTCTTTCATGTATCCCTACTAAAGGCTGCGACACCCAATACGTTTCCTGGACGTTCCTCTCCTTGCCCTGACCCAGTGCTAGTCGATGGTCAGGAAGAATTTGTGGTGGAAAGGATTTTAGATTCCAGGTTGTATAGAAATCAGTTACAATATCTGATTAAATGGCAGGGCTACCCAGTGGAGGACAACTCATGGGAACCGGTCAATAACGTTAATGCTCCTCGCTTGCTCCGTCAGTTTCATCAGAGGTACCCACACAAGCCTGGTCTGAGGTCATCCGGAGGTTGTCCTTAAGGGGGAGTAATGTAAGGTTCTATGTATATATTCCTGAAACTCAGTTTGTTCGTCAGCCATTTTACTTTCTGTCTTGCTGCAGCTATCTTGCCCTCAGTCAAAATGGAGTTTCCAGCTTGCATGTTCCCGCCCTGATTCTCTCCTTTGCTTCTTAAGCAGCCACAGCTGAGCAATCAGTGCTTCAGAATCTAGCCTGCAGTGAACCTGTGACTTGACTCCTGTAAGCCTTGGACCTTGTACTCCAGCTATTCCTACTGAGGAACTCTGAAGCACTTGTGGACTCTGAACCCTGCTCTTTGAAAGACCCACGTTTGCATGGACTTACGGTAACAGAGAAGAAGATCCTGAATCTGTATTGGAGAGTGATTGCTGAGCTTGGATTACTCTGGCCTGCTGTGTCTCCTGTTTCTGTGTCTGCAAACTGTGTGACTATTTCTGCCAACTTGTATGAAGTAATACAGGACTTTTCTATATCAAACCTGTGACTCCTGTGTTTTCATCGCACCCAAGCACAAGACGCTATATGAACTGTACTACATACATTACAGATCCTTCTACAATGTGACAGCCCTTGAGATATTTGTAGACAGCTATTAAGTCTCCTCTCAGTCTTCTTTTTTGCAAGCTAAACATTCCCAAATCCTGCAACCGTTCCTCATAGGACATGGTTTGCAGACTGGTCACCATTCTGGTGGCTCTTCTCTGAACTTGCTCCAGTTTGTTGATGTCTTTTTTAAAATGTGGTGCCCAAAACTGGACACAGTATTCCAGATGAGGCCTGACCAAAGAGGAGTAGAGGGCAATAATGACCTCACGTGATCTAGATTGTATGCTTCTGTTGATACATCCTAGAATTGTATTTGCCTTTTTTGCTGCTGCATCACACTGTTGACTCATGTTCAGTCTGTGATCAATTAGTATACCCAAGTCTTTTTTACATGTGCTGTTGCTTAGCCTTATTCCTCCCATTCTGTATACGCTTTTTTCATTTTTATTTCCCAGATGTAGTACTTTGCATTTTTCCCTGTTAAAAACCATTCTGTTAGTTGCTGCCCACTGCTCAAGTTTATTTATATCTTTTTGAATCCTCTCTCTCTCTTCTCTAGTATTAGCTACCCCTCCTAGCTTTGTGTCATCAGCAAATTTGATCAGTTTACCCTCAATTCCTTCATCTAAATCATTGATAAAGATGTTGAATAATACAGGGCCCAAAACAGAGCCTTGTGGTACCCCACTTGAGACATTCTTCCAACTGGATGTGCAGCCATTTACGACCACTCTTTGGGTCCGATCACTAAGCCAGTTATGAATCCACCTAACAGTTGCCTTGTCCATTCCATACTTAGTCATTTTTTCAATAAGGATTGTGTGAGATACTTTGTCAAATGCTTTGCTGAAGTCAATATATACTATATCTACAACATTTCCCTGATCCACCCAGTCAGTGATTCTGTCATAGAAGGAAATTAAGTTAGTCTGACATGACTTATTAGTTACAAACCCATGCTGACTCTGTTTAATCACTTCATTCTTATCCAGGTACTTGCATACATGTTCTTTAATAATTTGTTCAAAGATCTTTCCTGGTATAGAAGTCAGACTCACCGGCCTGTAGTTCCTTGGGTCCACCTTCTTCCCCTTTTTGAAGATAGGAACAACATTTGCTCTTCTCCAGTCTTCTGGGACTTCTGTTCTCCAAGAATTTTCAAAGATTATGGACAGTTGTTCAAGAATTTCTTCTGCTATCTCCTTCAGTACTCTGGAGTGTAATTCATCTGGACCTGGAGACCTGAATTCATTTATGTTAGCTAAGAATTTCCTCACTGTCTTTCTGTTTATAGATATCCTGGATTCTTCTATTCCTTTAATAGGACAGTGATGATCAGTTGATGTTACATTTCCTTTCTGAGAGAAAACAGATGCAAAATAGGAATTTAAAAGTTCAGCCTTCTCAACATTCTGTCTTACCATTTCATCATTTTCATCCTGTAAAAATCCTATAGCATCTTTGACTTTTCTTTTACTTTTGACGTATCCCCAAAATCCTTTTTTGTTGCTTTTGACATCTCTTGCAAGTAGTGTTGAGCGATACTGCTCGATATCTAAAAATATCGGATCGGAATGGTATCGCCGATATCACTAAATATCGGCGATATCCGATTCCGATACCGGAAGTCCCATGTAAGTCTATGGGAACAAAATATCGCAACTAAAAAAACACTTTCTTTCCTTGTAAACACAAAATATACACACTTAGAATACATATATATATATATATATATATATATATATATATATATATACATGTCATTGTGACATATATATATACATATATTTATAGTTTATTCACTTCTACATAGTAAAATAGCCTCTGATTCAATTGCCGGGTAAAGCCGGCATTTGTGAAAAGACAGAAGCACCCGAGGGTCCAGTCACCACAGAGATGTTGCATCGCACCCAGCGGTGTGACAACTTACTCTCAGGTAAGGAGGAAACACCCCATTGACTCCAACCACTGCATTCAACAGTACACTATGCCAGCTGAGTGTAGGCGGACCCAATGGGATGGTCTAGCTCAGGCTGGTTAGAACAGGGTGTAGCTAGTTGGATGGGAGGGGTTGAGGCAGCCTTATGCTGCATGTCTTTGTAGTAAGAATTGTTTCCTTTCCTGCTTTCTTACTACGTCGCATACTCCACTCTGCTACATCACTCTGCACCATTGCTCTATCTCACATCTATCTGCCCTGGAAGGATACCGTCTTACCTGTAGAAGACTTATCACCTAGCTGCACTACACCATCCCTGCCAGAGGAGCTGCACAGCAGCGCTGGTCACCCTGACCAGGTACTACAGGTGGCGTCACGACAAACTACACAAACATTCTATCATCCCCTGGAAATATCCCACATTCCAGTGAGCGACCAGGGCACGGACATAGCTGTGCTACCCGTCACATCCCCCATAGAAGTCGACGGGCTTGGTGCCGAGTACCCCCAAAACCTGTGGCTCTGTGCGACTCAACTTTGGCGTCACAAACAGGATTCAGAAGCTCGCTATAAGCGAGTCCTGTGTGCCTTAATTGAACTGTTTTTTTGCTTGAGAATTGCAAAAATCATCATAGACTGTATTTGCCATTTTTCCGTCATATCTGCGCCACGAGGCACAGGTGAAGAATAAGGGCGTGCTCTCGTGGGCGTACACTCACTCCGTGGCGCGAAAACGATGTCCGCACACTCTAAATGTTACTGCAATGTAAGATCGTGCCCCACAGCTCTGGAGTTCCGCCTCCTCATCCTCCTCAGTGGGCGGAAACGAACGCGAAGGTCCCGCCTCCCTACAAAAGATGTCGCCTCTCCTGATGCTAATGACACATGTGACTTGGCAGAGATGGCGAATGGACGTGAGCAGAAGTGGGAAGGGATGGAGGAGTCAGAGCTCTCCCCCCACGGAAGCGACCCGATCGCCACGGAGCCACCGTTTGGCACCCGGCCTGGAAACCCTCCTACGCTGGAAGAAGCGGAGGATACCCTGAGAGACCTGGCCCGGCACCGGGAGGAGGTCGCCAGGATGGAAGCGAGCTGGCGGGCCCTAAAACTACAATTGGAGCGGCGCCAATCCCTCTTACCCCCTGAAGTGTCTGTACCGGAAGGTGAGGCACCCGTTCCAGTAGAGGAGGCCGTGCGGGCATCCCAGCCCTTGCAATCTGAACCGGTTTCCAGTATCTCAGTGGAGGCACCCGTTCCAGTACAGGAGGCCGTGCGGGCATCCCAGCCCTTGCAATCTGAACCGGTTGCCAGTATCTCAGTGGAGGCACCCGTTCCAGTAGAGGAGGCCGTGCGGGCATCCCAGCCCTTGCAATCTGAACCGGTTGCCAGTATCACAGTGGAGGCACCCGTTCCTGCAGAAAACGCCGCACCAGCACCCCAGATCCCGCTGTCTGCCCCCGTCGCTGAGGCAGAAGAAGCGACACCCGTCCTCATGGAGGAGGCCGCGCAGGCACCAGAGCTCTACCTGCCTGTACCGGAGCCCCGACCGTCATCTGTTCCAGAGCCGGCTGCTTCCGCCACAGGTGAGCGCCGCCAGGACTGGCGGGCGCCAGGAGAGCTGCCGCAAACCGTACATCGTAAGCTGGCGTTTGATGGTGGAGACATGGAGATGCTGGTGGAGGAGAATTACAACCGGCGTCAGGAGGAAGAGTGGAGACGTCGGGAGCAGGAAGCAGAGCGACAAAGGGAGCAGCGAGAATCCCAAAAGCTTCGGCAACGTCACCTGGAGAAGGACCTGGCAGAGAAGGCACGTATGAGAAAGGATAAAAGTACGGTGAGGGAGCCGCGGCGTAAGGGTGCAGTACGGAACTTTAAGTTAAAAGGTGGTTGGGGCTTCATCCAGGAGCCTGGACTTTATTTAGAAGTTTTTGTAACCCGGCGGGACGTGGAGGCTCACCTCCCAGAAGGACACCCGGGGAGGGACCTGTTGCCAGGAGACTTGGTGACTTACACCCGACACTGGGGTTACAATGGATGGTACGCCCTAAATGTTACCAGGTGCGACCCCTACTCCCCAGAGTGTCAGGAAAATGACAGACCCTACGAGCCTTCAGCCTCCCCCAACCAGGCCTCTGCACAAGTGCCCACCCCACGCCGTAAATCTCCCCAGCCTCCCTCAGTGGTCTCCTCAGCAGCCCCAGCTATGGACATGATAATGATAGCTGGCCCGTACCCGGCGCCTGTTAGGCCCCCTGGGGTTCGTTCAGTCCGGGACATAGGGGTCCAGACCCGGAGGGAGATGAAAGAGGTGGCCACACAGACCCAGATAGCGGGTCACGACGTCACTGTACAGGCCACACGACGTCATCAGGTCTGGTGGACCCTCCTGTCACGGATGTTTGGCAAGCTCCAGAACAGTACCAGGTGGTACCTGTAAGAGGCCAGCCAAAGAAGTCTAAATAACCCGGACAGGGTCTCTGTATGTAAATAGTTAAATTATTGATGTACCCGGACGGGTGAATGTTCATAAAAAGAAGTTTATTGTTGCCTTAATATACCCAGGTTGGGTAATGGTTTGATGTACCCGGACGGGTGAATGTTCAGAAGAACAAGTTTATTGTTGCCTTAATATACCCAGGTTGGGTAATGGTGTTTCACTGTAATGAAAATGTTGAACTTTGAAGCCATGAACTGTACTGGCTCACAAACTTTTCTGTAAATAGTTGGCACTTCGGTGCTCCATCTTGGTTTTACAAAAAACTTTACTGTGCACTATTTTCAACTACCTCAGAAACTAAAAACCCGTTTGGTGTGGCCGAAAGTGAGGTCTGCTCAAGGAAAGTCTTGCAGCCCACCCAAGACCACAGTTGGAGGTTTGGAGCGGGTCCTCCACAAGCACAAGTAAAGGACACTGTGAAGTTACCCCGGTGGGGGTAGTCCTAAGAAGTCTCCACGAACTTCGGCACTAATGCTATTTGCACTTTTGTTGAATATGTATTTATTAACACACATGTATAACACATATCAAGGGTATGAACAGTAACAAAACATGTCACATAATATAAGCCATTTGCACTTTTGTAATGTTATTATTAAAAATTTTATTATGCAACGTTTAACTTGAAGTGTTTCCTGCTTTCTTACTACGTCGCATAGTCCACTCTGCTACATCACTTTGCACCATTGCTCTATCTCACATCTATCTGCCCTGGAAGGATAGCGTGTTACCTGTAGAAGACTTTTCACCTACCTGCACTACACCATCCCTTCCAGAGGACCTGCACAGCAGCGCTGGACACCCTGACCAGGTACTACAGGTGGCGTCACGACAAACTACACGAACATTCTATCATCCCCTGGAAATATCCCACATTCCAGTGATCGCCCAGGTCACGGACCGAGCTGTGCTACTCGTGACATCCCCCATAGAAGTCGACGTGATCGGTGCCGAGTACCCCCAAAACCCCTGTCTCTGTGCGACTCAACTTCCCTCACTGTGCTGGCACTTTACATTTACAAATGCCTCTGGGTTTTTTTTTGGGGGGGTGGGGAACATTCAGACTTTTGCTATGGGGCCCCATGATTTATATGTACGCCCCTGCTGCTGAGGCATGGTATTTAAGGCTGTTAAGGAGCCAACATACATGGACCTTGCCAGCAGCGTCGGACTGGAGTACCTTGGGCCCACCAGAGAAAATATATTCTTGCGGCCCAACATCATACTTCCCAACCTTTGAATAAGGGAAAGAGGGACAAAGGCTGTGGCACGCTGTGCATGCTGCAGAAAATTTTAGGCCATGCCACGTTGCACCACAGACTGTCCAGGAGTTGGTGGATGCTTTAGTCCAGGTGTGGGAGGAGATCCCTCACGAGACCATCCGTCGCGCTCATCAGGAGCATGGCCAGAAGTTGTAGGGAGGTCATACAGCATACCTCCCAAATTTGGAAGACAGGAAAGAGGATTAAAGGCTGCGGCGCGTGTTGCGCGCCGCTGAAAATTTTAGGCCACGCCCCGACAACACCCATTTCACAGCTAATCACACCCATATCCTCGCCCCAAGCGTAACCATTTAGCACTGCTGATCACACTGACTGGTAATGAGGGCACAGTGGCTGGTACTGAGGAAAAGAAAGAAAGAGCAGCGAGAGAGAAAGAACAAACAGAGAAAGAAAGAGAGGAAAGAAAGAAAAGAGAGAAAGAAAGAACAGAGAGAAAAAAGAACAGAGAGCGAGAAGGAAAGAACAGAGAGCGAGAAAGAAAGACTAGAGAGAGAGCCATAGGCGTAGCTAGGGTTTTGGTTTAGTGGGGGCAAAACTTCTGAGTGGGCCCATCATCAGAGAACCTCAGCAAATGACCGCGCTGTTGGCCAAAATAATCTATATATAAAAAGACCAATATTGATATTACCGCCATATGGTCTGTGTTAAATAATACCAGTCCTACAGAACATATAGATTACAGCACAGGTACAGATAATGACTTACCGCTGATGTTCTTTCTAATGGAATTGTTCACTTTTCATGTCTTTTCCATCTGGCCCACACCGACATGACGACTTCTCCAGCCAGGACTCGACTGCACCCCCATTAAAAAAAAAATAAAAAAAAACTCACCTCCCGGCTCCTGTGCTGCTCACTGTTCTCCCTCTCAGCGTCTGACAGCGGGCGCCGGCAGGTGATGTTATTGCGCCCGCTGTAATACGCTGAGAGGGGGATTATGGGAGAGAAGGAGCGCTCGCTCCTTCTCTCTCCATGCGGTCAGCTTTATCGGCTGGATGCCGATACAGCTGACCCTCCGATGACGGGTGGGGGGCCCACTGCTGGCACCGGGCCCCCCCAACGCCTGTTCAGGCCCCATAGCTTCCGGCGGCAGAGCAGGGAGAGCGATTCTCCCTGCTCTGCCGCAGAATGTAACTGTATCGTAGCTCCGGGTGGGCCCCCTCAGAGCGCGGGCCCCGGGGCCACCGCCCCCTCTGCCCCGCGACCTATCCTTTCAAATCAGGGCCCACCACGCAGGAGCTGGGGCCCACCGTAGGTTTCTCCGGTGTCCCGGTGCCTCAGTCCGACCCTGCTTGCCAGCCTGATAATACCAGGCCACAGCAGTCTGCATATCTTGGCTGGTTAACAAAAATAGGGGATCCCCTCGAAAAAAATTTGGCGTGGGGTCCCCCCTATTTTTGTTAACCAGCCAGATGAAGCAGACTGCTGAGGCCTGGTTTTTCAGGCTGGTAAGGATCCAATATCCATGGACCTTGCCAGCCTGATAATACCAGGCCACAGCAGTCTGCTTAGCTTGGCTGGTTAACAAAAATAGGGGATCCCCTCGAAAAAAAAACGGCATAGGGGTCCCCCTATTTTTGTTAACCAGCCAAGTAAAATGCAGACTGCTGCGGCCTGGTATTAAAAGACTGTCAAGGCCCATGGATTTTGGCCCTCAACAGCCTGATAATACCAGGCTACAGCAGCCCCACATTTGGAGCATCAAAAGATGTGCCAATTGTGGCACTTTACCCGGCTCTTCCCACTGCCCTGTAGCGGTGGCAAGTGGGGTAATAAGGGGTTAATGTCACCGTTGATTGCACGGTGAGAATAAGCCCGGTTAATAATGGAGAGGTGTCAATAAGACACCGATCCATTATTAATCCCAAAGTTTTTAAATGTATAAAAAAAAAGACACAGCAAGAAAAAAGTATTTTAATGAAATAAAAGAGACAACACAGTTTTCATTTCTTTTATTATACTCTCATTCCTGCGACGCAATCGATCTCCTGTAAAAAAAGAAAAAAAACAAACCAACAGTATACCACCTGTCCGACGCAGTCCATAGTAACGACAGTCCCACGACAATCCAGCTCTGCTACATCGCAATGACAGGCAGAGCCTGTCATCTCGACGCAGCACAGCTGATTACCTGCTTCCCCGGCGGTGACATCATCGGACTGACTGCTTTACGGCCGGGATTACCCAGCAGTCACTGCAGTTATCGCGAGAAACTGCATGTGACCGCCGGGGAAAGATGATGGCGGCCATCAAGCAGTCCAGCCCGTGACCGCCGGAGATCTTCTGCCAGGTAAGTGCCGCTGACTCCTGACAGACCCGACCGACGGACACTGACAGTGACAGTGACAAATCCGATACCGGTATCCGATAAGACGAAAATATCGGAACTAAGTATCGAAAGTCCGATAGAGCTAATATCGGCCGATACCCGATACTTGCGGTATCGTATCGCTCAACACTACTTGCAAGCCTTAATTCATTGTCAGCTTTAGATAATCTGATTTGTGCCCTGCAGGTTCTGCAGATGGCATTATATTCTTCTTTAGATATGCCTCCCTCTTTCCATTTGATAAACATTTCTTTCTTCCTTTTTAGCATGTGTTTAAGTTCTGTGTTCATCCATACTGGTTTCCTTAAATGCTTCCCATTCTTCCCTCTTTTCGGAATTGTTAACGATTGTGCTTTGAGAATCTCATTTTTCAAGATTTCCCATCCTTCCTGGACATTCTTGTCCTTAAGGATATCCAGCCATTGGATCACTCCAATTCTCTTTCTGTCACTGATGGGCACTATATACAGTGACTGATGAGCACTATATACAGTGACTTATGAGCACTATATACAGTGACTAATGGGCACTATATACAGTGACTGATGAGCACTATATACAGTGACTGATGAGCACTATATACTGTGACTGATGAGCACTATATACTGTGACTGAAGAGATCTATATACTGAGACTGATGGGCACTATATACAGTGACTGATGAGCGCTATATACTGAGACTGATGAGCACTATATACAGTGACTGATGGGCACTATATACTGTGACTAATGGGCACTATATACAGTGACTGATGGGCACTATATACAGTGACTGATGGGCACTATATACTGTGACTGATGAGCACTATATATTGTGACTGATGTGCACTATATACAGTGACTGATGGGCACTATAAACAGTGACTGATGAGCACTATATACTGTGACTGATGAGCACTATATACTGTGACTGATGGGCACTGTATACAGTGACTGATGTGCGCTATATACTGAGACTGATGAGCACTATATATAGTGACTGATGAGTTCTATATACTGTGACTGATGGGCACTATATACTGTGACTGATGAGCACTATATACTGTGACTGATGAGTACTATATACAGTGACTGATGAGCACTATATACAGTGACTGATGGGCACTGTATACAGTGACTGATGAGCGCTATATACTGAGACTGATGAGCACTATATACAGTGACTGATGGGCACTATATACATTGACTGATGAGCGCTATATACTGTGACTAATGGGCACTATTTACAGTGACTGATGAGCACTATATATAGTGACTGATGAGCACTATATACTGTGACTGATGAGCACTATATATACTATGACTGATGAGCACTATATACAATGACTGATGGGCACTATATACTGTGACTGATGAGTACTATATATAGTGACTGATGAGTTCTATATACTGTGACTGATGGGCACTATATACTGTGACTGATGAGCACTATATACTGTGACTGATGAGTACTATATACAGTGACTGATGAGTACTATATACTGTGACTGATTGGCACTATATACAGTGACTGATGAGCACTATATACAGTGACTGATGGGCATTATATACAGTGACTAATGGGAACTATATACAGTGACTGATGAGCACTATATACAGTGACTGATGAGCACTATATACAGTGACTGATGAGATGAGTACTATATACAGTGACTGATGGGCATTATATACAGTGACTGATGAGCATTATATAGTGACTGATGAGCACTATATACAGTGACTGATGGGAACTATATACAGTGACTGATGAACATTATATACAGTGACCGATGAGCATTATATACAGTGACTCATGGGAACTATATACAGTGACTGATGAGCACTATATACAGTGACTGATGAGTACTATATACAGTGACTTATGGGCACTATATACAGTGACTGATTGTTAGGGTTCGAGTTCCCGCTGCTGCACAAGGGGAGTCTCGAACCAGTCCCGCTGTGGTCCCCAATCCATCTCCGTCCGCAGTGGATCCTGCTCAGCTTAGACGTCGGTCCCAGCATCTCGCCCAGTCTAACAGTGTGCAGAGGATTACTCCTGCCTTTCCAGGCTCTGCTATTGTGGCCAGTACTGGTTAGCGGCGAGCAGACGTCTTTAGGACAAAGTCCTTGTTTTCCCCTTCTGAGCATGCCCAGGGTGAGATCTCTCATTGGAGATCAGGGGTCACATGCTCAGGTACTGCAGCAGCTCCTATTGGTCCTCCAGGAAGGTCCTGTGACTACTGGTGTTCTGGAACAGTTTCATTGGTCCTTGTTTCTGGCAGGTTCTGTAGCTGTTACTATAAAAGGGTGGCATGGCTGGGCCGCCATACGCTAGTATCAATTGCATTATGTGCTATGCGCCAGTGTGATCATGTACGCATGTGGTTAGGGCTCGGCTGAAATAAGCCCCTAGAATACCGGCACCTCCGGTGAGGAGATTTGGGTGCAAGTGGTTAGGGCTTGGCTGAAATAAGCCCCTAGAATATGGCTTCTCTGGTGAGGAGATTTCTTGATTGCGTTGCTGTCTACATGATCATGGACTGCTATCCGCACAGCAGTTATCTGCAGGGCCGCCATCAGGGCATGAGAACCCTTACTGCTGTATGGGGCCCGGTGATTAGGGGGGCCCGCTGCCCGAGCACGCAAGTCCGCGCTCGGGCCCGGGGGCCCCCAACATTTTGAGGCTCTCCCTGCTCCCCAAGGGGCCCCCAGCTAGCGGCACATCACGCAGCCACTATGGGGGCCCCTGTGTGGCAGGGGGGCCCGCCTGCCCCCAGCGCCGACTCCCCCCGCCGCTGCTTTGAACTATACCGGCGTCTGCCAGTACAGTTCAAAGCGATGATGGAGGAGAGAGCGTCAGCTGACGCTCCCTCTCCCATCATTCCCTGCTCTGCCTCTGACACAGCGCGCTCACTGTGTGCCGGGCAGAGCAGAAGACAGGAGCTGGGAGCAGCGCTGGCACGAGGATGAGGTGAGGAGTGTTTTTTTTTTTTTTCTAAAGCTGTCAGTGCTTTACTGAACTGTGGATGGGTGGAGGAGAGATGAAGGCTGTACAATGTGGGCCCTGCTGTATACTATGTGGGCCCTGCTGGACAATGTGGGCCCTGCCGTATACTATGTGGGCCCTGCTGGACAATGTGGGTCCTGCCGTATACTATGTGGGCCCTGCTGTACAATGTGGGCCCTGCCGTATACTATGTGGGCCCTGCTGTACAATGTGGGCCCTGCTGTACAATGTGGGCCCTGCCGTATACTATGTGGGCCCTGCCGTACAATGTGGACCCTGCCGTATACTATGTGGGCCCTGCTGGAAAATGTGGGCCCTGCTGTACAATGTGGGCCCTGCCGTATACTATGTGGGCCCTGCTGTACAATGTGGGCCCTGCCGTATACTATGTGGGCCCTGCTGTACAATGTGGGCCCTGCCGTATACTATGTGGGCCCTGCTGTACAATGTGGGCCCTGCCGTACAATGTGGGCCCTGCAGTATACTATGTGGGCCCTGCCGTACAATGTGGGCCCTGCCGTATACTATGTGGGCCCTGCTGTACAATGTGGGCCCTGCCGTATACTATGTGGGCCCTGCTGTACAATGTGGGCCCTGCTGTACAATGTGGGCCCTGCCGTATACTATGTGGGCCCTGCCGTACAATGTGGACCCTGCCGTATACTATGTGGGCCCTGCTGGACAATGTGGGCCCTGCTGTACAATGTGGGCCCTGCCGTATACTATGTGCGCCCTGCTGTACAATGTGGACCCTGCCGTATACTATGTGGGCCCTGCTGTACAATGTGGGCCCTGCCGTATACTATGTGGGCCCTGCTGTACAATGTGGGCCCTGCCGTACAATGTGGGCCCTGCCGTATACTATGTGGGCCCTGCCGTACAATGTGGGCCCTGCCGTATACTATGTGGGCCCTGCCGTATACTATGTGGGCCCTGCCATATACTATGTGGGCTCTGCTGTACATTGTGGGCCCTGCCGTATACTATGTGGGCCCTGCTGTACAATGTGGGCCCTGCCGTATACTATATGGGCCCTGCTGTACAATGTGGGCCCTGCCGTATACTATGTGGGCCCTGCTGTACAATGTGGGCCCTGCCGTATACTATGTGGGCCCTGCTGTACAATGTGGGCCCTGCCGTATCCTATGTGGGCCCTGCTGTACAATGTGGGCCCTGCCGTATACTATGTGGGCCCTGCTGTACAATGTGGGCCCTGCTGTACAATGTGGGCCCTGCCGTATACTATGTGGGCCCTGCTGTACAATGTGGGCCCTGCTACTATATACTATGTGGGCCCTGCCGTATACTATGTGGGCCCTACAGTACAATGTGGGCCCTGCTACTATATACTATGTGGGCCCTGCCATATACAATGTGGGCCCTACTGTACAATGTGGGCCCTGCTACTATATACTATGTGGGCCCTGCCGTATACAATGTGGGCCCTGCTGTACAATGTGGGCCCTGCCGTATACAATGTGGGCTGGTATGATTTGGTAGCTGAGGAGTGCAGGTAAACAAAAAAGCAATACACCAGAGCAGTTGGAAACTATGAGATTGCAGTACCCTGACTAACCACCACAACTAGAGGCAGCCGTGGAGCGTTCCTACGTTGGTCCTAGACGCCTCGTCACAGCCTGAGAAACTAACTACACCTAAAGATAGATATAGGAAAGCTATCTGCCCCGGAGCAGAACCCCAAAGACAAAAGAAAGCCCCCAAACATGTAATGGCGGTTAGACAAGATGAAATACTGACACAGAAAGAAAATAGTATGAGCAAACGCTGGGGCCCAAACTAACTAAATAGAAAAGGATAGGAAGGGTACTTACTGCAATCTCAGAAAACCCTGAAAAGCACCAACACCACTAATTTCAAAAACACCTGAGATCACACGACCTCTACCACCTAAATTAGTTCTCTGGTGTAACAAAATCAAAACAGCAGCCACTGAAAAAACTGGAAAAAGCAAAAGTACATACCTAAGTGGCTGAACTAAACAGAGAGGGCAAAAGCCCCCGGAGGGGACCCTGAAGGCCCCCACAGAAGTGCAGGACAAAAATGCAAAAATATAGCACAAAAACAAAAAGAAGAAAATGTCTTATCTGTAAGCAGGAGATGCAGACACGACACAGCAGGCTACAAGGGAAACAGGAATGAAGGATTCAGACCAGAACAATTGATCACCGGCAACCCTGATGGAAGGTGACTCCCTTATATAAGACCAGTCAGTAACACCTGATTCCCAGTCCTCACAATCTTCACTGGACAGACCAGCACCGCTTGTAACCACCAGAGGAAGCCTCTGCTCAGAACTCATCTCAAACCCATTCACAACAGTACCCCCCCCTTGAGGAGGGGTCACCGAACCCTCATTTGAGCAACCAGGTCGGTCAGGATGAGTTCTATGATACGCACGGATAAGTCTCCTAGCATGGATGTCCGAAGCAAACACCCAAGAATTGTCTTCCTGACCATAACCTCTCCATTTAACCAAATACTGGAGTTTCCGTCTAGAAAAACGAGAATCTAATATTTTCTCAACCACATACTCCAGATTGCCCTCAACCAAAACAGGGTCAGGAGGCACAGCAGCAGGAACCACTGGCTCAACAAACCTCTTCAACAAGGACTTGTGGAACACGTTATGGATCTTAAATGTCCCTGGAAGAAGCAAACGAAAAGAAACAGGATTAATAATCTCCATGATCTTATAAGGTCCAATGAACCTAGGCTTAAATTTAGGAGATGCCACTATCATAGGAATATCCTTTGAGGACAACCAGACCAAGTCCCCCACTTTAAACCGAGGACCATCAGTCCTATGCCGGTTAGCAAACCGCTGGGCCCTCTCCTGAGAGAGGGACAACCTCTCCACCACCTGGTCCCAAATCTGTTGCATACGCTCCACAACAGAGTCAACACCTGGACAGACAGAAGCCTCCGTCTGTCCTGAAGAAAATCGAGGGTGAAACCCAGAATTACAGAAAAACGGAGACATCAAAGTGGCAGAGCTAGCCCTATTATTAAGAGCAAACTCAGCCAAAGGCAAAAAAGAGACCCAGTCATCCTGATCAGCAGACACAAAGCATCTTAGATAAGTCTCCAATGTCTGGTTTGTTCTCTCAGTTTGACCATTGGTCTGAGGATGAAATGCCGAGGAGAAAGACAATTGAACACCCAGTTTAGAACAAAAAGTCCTCCAAAATCTGGAAACAAACTGGACTCCTCTGTCAGACACAATGTTCTCAGGAATGCCGTATAAACGAACCACGTGCTGAAGGAACAACGGCACCAATTCAGAGGAGGAAGGCAACTTAGGTAATGGCACAAGATGTATCATTTTGGAAAACCTATCACAAATTACCCAGATGGTGGTCATTCTCTGAGAAACAGGAAGGTCGGAAATGAAATCCATAGAGATATGGGTCCATGGTCTCTTGGGCACAGGTAATGGCATCAACAAACCACTAGAGCGAGAGCAAGGCTTGGAGCGAGAGCAAGTCCCGCAGGACTACACAAATTCCCTGACATCACGAGACAAGGTAGGCCACCAAAAGGACCGACTAACCAAGTCTCTGATACCAAAAATTCCGGGATGCCCAGCCAATGCGGAACAATGAATCTCAGACATCACACTCTTTTTCCACTGATCCGGGACAAACAATTTTCCAACCGGGCAGCGCTCGGGCCTATCCTCCTGACACCCCTCCAGAGCAAGTCTCAAATTGGGCGAGATGGCGGAAAGAACTACACCCTCTTTCAAAATAACAGAAGGATCAGATAACTCAGGAGAGTCCGCAAGGAAGCTCCTCGAGAGGGCATCCGCCTTAACATTCTTAGTGCCAGGAAGAAAGGAAACCACAAAATTAAAACGTGTGAAAAACAAGGCCCACCTGGCCTGTCTAGGATTGAGTCGCTTGGCAGATTCCAGATAGACCAGATTCTTATGGTCCGTAAGGACCACCACCTGATGTTTGGCTCCCTCCAGCCAATGTCTCCACTCTTCAAAAGCCCACTTCATGGCCAATAACTCCCGATTACCCACGTCATAATTACGTTCAGTAGGAGAACATTTTCGAGAGAAAAAGGCACAAGGGTTACTTTTAGAGGTCTCTGGATCTTTTTGGGACAAAACGGCACCTGCCCCAATTTCAGAGGCATCAACCTCCACCTGAAATGGAAGAAAAACATCAGGCTGCCGTAGAACAGGAGCAGAAGTGAATCTCTGCTTAAGTTCCTGAAATGCAGAGACTGCCTCAGGAGGCCAGTTCACCACATCAGAACCCTTTCTGGTCAAATCAGTTAATGATTTAACAATAACCGAGAAATTACCAATAAATTTACGATAAAAATTGGCAAAACCCAAAAATCTCTGAAGAGCCTTTAATGAAGTAGGTTGGACCCAATCACAGATGGCCTGAACCTTGACCGGGTCCATTTCAATAACAGATGGGGACAAAATTAATCCCAGAAATGAGATCCTCTGTACGCCAAAAAGACACTTTGATCCCTTCACATACAGAGCATTCTCTCTCAAAATCTGGAATACAGTTCGAACATGTTTCACATGAGAGTTCCAGTCATTAGAAAAAAATCAAGATATCATCCAAATAAACAATCAGAAATTTGTCCACAAAATCCCTGAAAATGTCATTCATGAAGGACTGGAAGACGGAAGGAGCATTAGTGAGCCCAAAGGGCATCACCAGGTACTCAAAATGCCCTTCAGGGGTATTGAATGCCGTCTTCCATTCATCCCCGTGCTTAATGCGAATAAGGTTATACGCCCCCCTGAGGTCAAGCTTGGTAAACCAAGTAGCGTTTTTCACCCTGGAAAACAGGTCAGAAATCAAGGGTAACGGATATTGATATTTCACAGTAAAATTGTTCAAGAGACGATAATCAATACACGGCCTCAATGAACCATCCTTTTTGGCCACAAAGAAAAAACCGGCACCTAAGGGTGAAGAGGATGGTCTGATATGACCCTTCTCCAATGATTCCTTGATATAAGACCGCATAGCGTCATGTTCAGGTACAGACAAGTTAAAAAGGCGACCCTTAGGGAATTTACTACCCGGCACTAATTCAATAGCGCAGTCATAGCTCCTATGGGGAGGCAAGGATGCAGATTTACTTTCGCTAAACACATCAGAAAAATCAATCAAAAAGTCAGGAACATCCTGAGCCTGGGGGGAGGCAGAAAAAACAGGAGTGTTGGTATTAACACATTGGCAGCCCCAACTGGTTACAGACACAGATTTCCAATCCAAAACAGGATTATGAGACTGTAACCAAGGGAAACCCAGCACGATAATGTCATGCAGATTATACAGAACCAAAAATTTGCAGCACTCCTGGTGATCAGGTTCAACCCTCATTATCACCTGAGTAGAAAACTGGGGTTTATTCTCAGCCAAAGGGGTAGAATCGATCCCCAGTAGGGGAATAGACTTCTGTAGGGGTATCAAGGGAAACCCACAACGTTTAGCAAAATCATAATCCATCAGGTTAATAGCTGCTCCAGAATCAACGAAAGCCTGAGCAGAAAATGAGGACAGAGAGCATATCAGAGTGACAGTTAATAAAAACTTAGTCTGAACACTACCCAAGACAACTGAGCGTGCAAAATGTCTTCCCCGCTTAGGGCAGACTGAAATAGCATGAGAGGCATCACCACAGTAGAAACATAACCCATTGCGCTTTCGAAACTCATGACGCTGTGCCCCAGACACCACTCTATCACACTGCATGGGTTCAGAAGCTGGTTCACAAGGCAACACCATTCCACGCATACTTCTCCGCTCACGCAAACGTCTGTCAATTTGAATCGCTAATGACATAGAATCATTGAGACCAGAGGGGACAGGGAATCCCACCATAACATCCTTTACATTATCTGACAGACCCTTCCGGAAAAGGGCTACCAAAGCGTCGTCATTCCATTTGGTCAGGACTGCCCACCTACAGAATCTCTGACAGTATAACTCAGCGTCATCAAGCCCCTGATTTAATGCCAACAAGGCTTTTTCAGCTTGATCAGTGACATTAGGCTCATCGTACAATAACCCCAAAGCCTGAAAAAATGCATCAACATCACTCAAAACAGGATCCCCAGGTGTCAGGGAAAAAGCCCAATCCTGAGGATCGCCGCGCAGGAGAGAGATGATAATTTGAACCTGCTGCGCTGCGTTCCCTGAGGACTTAGATTTTAAGGCAAAAAACAATTTACAATTATTTTTGAAATTCTGAAACTTAGCTCGATCCCCTAAAAACAAGTCTGGCATGGGAATCCTAGGTTCCACAACAGGCAACCTAGCAAGATAGGTAGCAATACTCTGAACCTCAGTGGCAAGCTGATCCACACGGCCAGACAACTGTGCAAACTCCATTGAGAGAAAAGATCCTCCCCAGCACCCAGAGATACAGAGGGAAAAAAAAAAATGCAACAAACAGAAAAATATCTCTGACAACCTTTTTTTTCTTTCACAATATTTTTCCCTTCTGTGAGTACCACACAATTTTCAGTTATGGCCGGTGATACTGTTATGATTTGGTAGCTGAGGAGTGCAGGTAAAAAAAAAAAGCAATACACCAGAGCAGTTGGAAACTATGAGATTGCAGTACCCTGACTAACCACCACAACTAGAGGCAGCCGTGGAGCGTTCCTACGTTGGTCCTAGACGCCTCGTCACAGCCTGAGAAACTAACTACACCTAAAGATAGATATAGGAAAGCTATCTGCCCCGGAGCAGAACCCCAAAGACAAAAGAAAGCCCCCAAACATGTAATGGCGGTTAGACAAGATGAAATACTGACACAGAAAGAAAATAGTATGAGCAAACGCTGGGGCCCAAACTAACTAAATAGAAAAGGATAGGAAGGGTACTTACTGCAATCCCAGAAAACCCTGAAAAGCACCAACACCACTAATTTCAAAAACACCTGAGATCACACGACCTCTACCACCTAAATTAGTTCTCTGGTGTAACAAAATCAAAACAGCAGCCACTGAAAAAACTGGAAAAAGCAAAAGTACATACCTAAGTGGCTGAACTAAACAGAGAGGGCAAAAGCCCCCGGAGGGGACCCTGAAGGCCCCACAGAAGTGCAGGACAAAAATGCAAAAATATAGCACAAAAACAAAAAGAAGAAAATGTCTTATCTGTAAGCAGGAGATGCAGACACGACACAGCAGGCTACAAGGGAAACAGGAATGAAGGATTCAGACCAGAACAATTGATCACCGGCAACCCTGATGGGAAGGTGACTCCCTTATATAAGACCAGTCAGTAACACCTGATTCCCAGTCCTCACAATCTTCACTGGACAGACCAGCACCGCTTGTAACCACCAGAGGAAGCCTCTGCTCAGAACTCATCTCAAACCCATTCACAACAGTGGGCCCTGCTACTATATACTATGTGGGCCGGGCCCTGCCGTATACTATGTGGGCCTGCTACTATATACTATGTGGGCCCTGCCGTATACAATGTGGGCCCTACTGTACAATGTGGGCCCTGCTACTATATACTATGTGGGCCCTGCCATATACAATGTGAGCCCTGCTGTACAATGTGGGCTCTGCCGTATACAATGTGGGCCCTGCTACTATATAATATGTGGGCCGGGCCCTGCCGTACACTATGTGGGCCCTGCTGTACAATGTGGGCCCTGCTACTATATACTATGTGGGCCCTGCCGCATACAATGTGGGCCCTGCTGTACAATGTGGGCCCTGCTGTACAATGTGGGCCCTGCTACTATATACTATGTGGGCCCTGCTGTATACTATGTGGGCCCTGCTGTACAATGTGTGCCCTGCTACTATATACTATGTGGGCCCTGCCGTATACTATGTGGGCCCTGTTGTACAATGTGGGCCCTGCTACTATATACTATGTGGGCCCTGCCGTATACCATGTGGGCCCTGCTACTATATACTATGTGGGCCATGCTGTACACTATGTGGGCCCTGATGTACCCGGACGGGTGAATGTTCAGAAGAACAAGTTTATTGTTGCCTTAATATACCCAGGTTGGGTAATGGTGTTTCACTGTAATGAAAATGTTGAACTTTGAAGCCATGAACTGTACTGGCTCACAAACTTTTCTGTAAATAGTTGGCACTTCGGTGCTCCATCTTGGTTTTACAAAAAACTTTACTGTGCACTATTTTCAACTACCTCAGAAACTAAAAACCCGTTTGGTGTGGCCGAAAGTGAGGTCTGCTCAAGGAAAGTCTTGCAGCCCACCCAAGACCACAGTTGGAGGTTTGGAGCGGGTCCTCCACAAGCACAAGTAAAGGACACTGTGAAGTTACCCCGGTGGGGGTAGTCCTAAGAAGTCTCCACGAACTTCGGCACTAATGCTATTTGCACTTTTGTTGAATATGTATTTATTAACACACATGTAAAACACATATCAAGGGTATGAACAGTAACAAAACATGTCACATAATATAAGCCATTTGCACTTTTGTAATGTTATTATTAAAATTTTTATTATGCAACGTTTAACTTGAAGTGTTTCCTGATTTCTTACTACGTCGCATAGTCCACTCTGCTACATCACTTTGCACCATTGCTCTATCTCACATCTATCTGCCCTGGAAGAATAGCGTGTTACCTGTAGAAGACTTTTCACCTACCTGCACTACACCATCCCTTCCAGAGGACCTGCACAGCAGCGCTGGACACCCTGACCAGGTACTACAGGTGGCGTCACGACAAACTACACGAACATTCTATCATCCCCTGGAAATATCCCACATTCCAGTGATCGCCCAGGTCACGGACCGAGCTGTGCTACTCGTGACATCCCCCATAGAAGTCGACGTGATCGGTGCCGAGTACCCCCAAAACCCCTGTCTCTGTGCGACTCAACTTCCCTCACTGTGCTGGCACTTTACATTTACAATGCCTCTGGGTTTTTTTTTGGGGGGTGGGGAACATTCAGACTTTTGCTATGGGGCCCCATGATTTTTATGTACGCCCCTGCTGCTGAGGCATGGTATTTAAGGCTGTTAAGGAGCCAACATACATGGACCTTGCCAGCAGCGTCGGACTGGAGTACCTTGGGCCCACCAGAGAAAATATATTCTTGCGGCCCAACATCATACTTCCCAACCTTTGAATAAGGGAAAGAGGGACAAAGGCTGTGGCACGCTGTGCATGCTGCAGAAAATTTTAGGCCATGCCACGTTGCACCACAGACTGTCCAGGAGTTGGTGGATGCTTTAGTCCAGGTGTGGGAGGAGATCCCTCACGAGACCATCCGTCGCGCTCATCAGGAGCATGGCCAGAAGTTGTAGGGAGGTCATACAGCATACCTCCCAAATTTGGAAGACAGGAAAGAGGATTAAGGGCTGCGGCGCGTGTTGCGCGCCGCTGAAAATTTTAGGCCACGCCCCGACAACACCCATTTCACAGCTAATCACACCCATATCCTCGCCCCAAGCGTAACCATTTAGCACTGCTGATCACACTGACTGGTAATGAGGGCACAGTGGCTGGTACTGAGGAAAAGAAAGAAAGAGCAGCGAGAGAGAAAGAACAAACAGAGAAAGAAAGAGAGGAAAGAAAGAAAAGAGAGAAAGAAAGAACAGAGAGAAAAAAGAACAGAGAGCGAGAAGGAAAGAACAGAGAGCGAGAAAGAAAGACTAGAGAGAGAGCCATAGGCGTAGCTAGGGTTTTGGTTTAGTGGGGGCAAAACTTCTGAGTGGGCCCATCATCAGAGAACCTCAGCAAATGACCGCGCTTTTGGGCAAAATAATCTATATATAAAAAGACCAATATTGATATTACCGCCATATGGTCTGTGTTAAATAATACCAGTCCTACAGAACATATAGATTACAGCACAGGTACAGATAATGACTTACCGCTGATGTTCTTTCTAATGGAATTGTTCACTTTTCATGTCTTTTCCATCTGGCCCACACCGACATGACGACTTCTCCAGCCAGGACTCGACTGCACCCCCATTAAAAAAAAATCAAAAAAAACCTCACCTCCCGGCTCCTGTGCTGCTCACTGTTCTCCTCTCAGCGTCTGACAGCGGGCGCCGGCAGGTGATGTTATTGCGCCCGCTGTAATACGCTGAGAGGGGGATTATGGGAGAGAAGGAGCGCTCGCTCCTTCTCTCTCCATGCGGTCAGCTTTATCGGCTGGATGCCGATACAGCTGACCCTCCGATAACGGGTGGGGGGCCCACTGCTGGCACCGGGCCCCCCCAACGCCTGTTCAGGCCCCATAGCTTCCAGGCGACAGAGCAGGGAGAGCGATTCTCCCTGCTCTGCCGCAGAATGTAACTGTATCGTAGCTCCGGGTGGGCCCCCTCAGAGCGCGGGCCCCGGGGCCACCGCCCCCTCTGCCCCGCGACCTATCCTTTCAAGTCAGGGCCCACCACGCAGGAGCTGGGGCCCACCGTAGGTTTCTCCGGTGTCCCGGTGCCTCAGTCCGACCCTGCTTGCCAGCCTGATAATACCAGGCCACAGCAGTCTGCATATCTTGGCTGATTAACAAAAATAGGGGATCCCCTCGAAAAAAATTTGGCGTGGGGTCCCCCCTATTTTTGTTAACCAGCCAGATGAAGCAGACTGCTGAGGCCTGGTTTTTCAGGCTGGTAAGGATCCAATATCCATGGACCTTGCCAGCCTGATAATACCAGGCCACAGCAGTCTGCTTAGCTTGGCTGGTTAACAAAAATAGGGGATCCCCTCGAAAAAAAAACGGCATAGGGGTCCCCTATTTTTGTTAACCAGCCAAGTAAAATGCAGACTGCTGCGGCCTGGTATTAAAAGACTGTCAAGGCCCATGGATTTTGGCCCTCAACAGCCTGATAATACCAGGCTACAGCAGCCCCACATTTGGCGCATCAAAAGATGTGCCAATTGTGGCACTTTACCCGGCTCTTCCCACTGCCCTGTAGCGGTGGCAAGTGGGGTAATAAGGGGTTAATGTCACCGTTGATTGCACGGTGAGAATAAGCCCGGTTAATAATGGAGAGGTGTCAATAAGACACCGATCCATTATTAATCCCAAAGTTTTTAAATGTATAAAAAAAAAGACACAGCAAGAAAAAAGTATTTTAATGAAATAAAAGAGACAATACAGTTTTCATTTCTTTTATTATACTCTCATTCCTGCGACGCCATCGATCTCCTGTAAAAAAAGAAAAAAAAAAAAACAACAGTATACCACCTGTCCGACGCAGTCCATAGTAACGACAGTCCCACGACGATCCAGCTCTGCTACATCGCAATGACAGGCAGAGCCTGTCATCTCGACACAGCACAGCTGATTACCTGCTTCCCCGGCGGTGACGTCATCGGACTGACTGCTTTACGGCCGGGATTACCCAGCAGTCACTGCAGTTATCGTGAGAAACTGCATGTGACCGCCGGGGAAAGATGATGGCGGCCATCAAGCAGTCCAGCCCGTGACCGCCGGAGATCTTCTGCCAGGTAAGTGCCGCTGACTCCTGACAGACGGACACTGACAGTGACAGTGACAAATCCGATTCCGGTATCCGATAAGACGAAAATATCGGAACTAAGTATCGAAAGTCCGATAGAGCTAATATCGGCCGATACCCGATACTTGCGGTATCGTATCGCTCAACACTACTTGCAAGCCTTAATTCATTGTCAGCTTTAGATAATCTGATTTGTGCCCTGCAGGTTCTGCAGATGGCATTATATTCTTCTTTAGATATGCCTCCCTCTTTCCATTTGATAAACATTTCTTTCTTCCTTTTTAGCATGTGTTTAAGTTCTGTGTTCATCCATACTGGTTTCCTTAAATGCTTCCCATTCTTCCCTCTTTTCGGAATTGTTAACGATTGTGCTTTGAGAATCTCATTTTTCAAGATTTCCCATCCTTCCTGGACATTCTTGTCCTTAAGGATATCCAGCCTTGGATCACTCCAATTCTCTTTCTGTCACTGATGGGCACTATATACAGTGACTGATGAGCACTATATACAGTGACTTATGAGCACTATATACAGTGACTAATGGGCACTATATACAGTGACTGATGAGCACTATATACAGTGACTGATGAGCACTATATACTGTGACTGAAGAGCTCTATATACTGAGACTGATGGGCACTATATACAGTGACTGATGAGCGCTATATACTGAGACTGATGAGCACTATATACAGTGACTGATGGGCACTATATACTGTGACTAATGGGCACTATATACAGTGACTGATGGGCACTATATACAGTGACTGATGGGCACTATATACTGTGACTGATGAGCACTATATATTGTGACTGATGTGCACTATATACAGTGACTGATGGGCACTATAAACAGTGACTGATGAGCACTATATACTGTGACTGATGAGCACTATATACTGTGACTGATGGGCACTATATACAGTGACTGATGAGCGCTATATACAGTGACTGATGAGCACTATATACAGTGACTGATGGGCACTGTATACAGTGACTGATGTGCGCTATATACTGAGACTGATGAGCACTATATATAGTGACTGATGAGTTCTATATACTGTGACTGATGGGCACTATATACTGTGACTGATGAGCACTATATACTGTGACTGATGAGTACTATATACAGTGACTGATGAGCACTATATACAGTGACTGATGGGCACTGTATACAGTGACTGATGAGCGCTATATACTGAGACTGATGAGCACTATATACAGTGACTGATGGGCACTATATACATTGACTGATGAGTGCTATATACTGTGACTAATGGGCACTATTTACAGTGACTGATGAGCACTATATATAGTGACTGATGAGCACTATATACTGTGACTGATGAGCACTATATATACTATGACTGATGAGCACTATATACAGTGACTGATGGGCACTATATACTGTGACTGATGAGTACTATATATAGTGACTGATGAGTTCTATATACTGTGACTGATGGGCACTATATACTGTGACTGATGAGCACTATATACTGTGACTGATGGGCACTATATACAGTGACTGATGAGCGCTATATACAGTGACTGATGAGCACTATATACAGTGACTGATGGGCACTGTATACAGTGACTGATGTGCGCTATATACTGAGACTGATGAGCACTATATATAGTGACTGATGAGTTCTATATACTGTGACTGATGGGCACTATATACTGTGACTGATGAGCACTATATACGGTGACTGATGAGTACTATATACAGTGACTGATGAGCACTATATACAGTGACTGATGGGCACTGTATACAGTGACTGATGAGCGCTATATACTGAGACTGATGAGCACTATATACAGTGACTGATGGGCACTATATACATTGACTGATGAGTGCTATATACTGTGACTAATGGGCACTATTTACAGTGACTGATGAGCACTATATATAGTGACTGATGAGCACTATATACTGTGACTGATGAGCACTATATATACTATGACTGATGAGCACTATATACAGTGACTGATGGGCACTATATACTGTGACTGATGAGTACTATATATAGTGACTGATGAGTTCTATATACTGTGACTGATGGGCACTATATACTGTGACTGATGAGCACTATATACTGTGACTGATGAGTACTATATACAGTGACTGATGAGTACTATATACTGTGACTGATGGGCACTATATACAGTGACTGATGAGCACTATATACAGTGACTGATGGGCATTATATACAGTGACTAATGGGAACTATATACAGTGACTGATGAGCACTATATACAGTGACTGATGAGATGAGTACTATATACAGTGACTGATGGGCATTATATACAGTGACTGATGAGCATTATATAGTGACTGATGAGCACTATATACAGTGACTGATGGGAACTATATACAGTGACTGATGAACATTATATACAGTGACCGATGAGCATTATATACAGTGACTCATGGGAACTATATACAGTGACTGATGAGCACTATATACAGTGACTGATGAGTACTATATACAGTGACTTATGGGCACTATATACAGTGACTGATTGTTAGGGTTCGAGTTCCCGCTGCTGCACAAGGGGAGTCTCGAACCAGTCCCGCTGTGGTCCCCAATCCATCTCCGTCCGCAGTGGATCCTGCTCAGCTTAGACGTCGGTCCCAGCATCTCGCCCAGTCTAACAGTGTGCAGAGGATTACTCCTGCCTTTCCAGGCTTTGCTATTGTGGCCAGTACTGGTTAGCGGCGAGCAGACGTCTTTAGGACAAAGTCCTTGTTTTCCCCTTCTGAGCATGCCCAGGGTGAGATCTCTCATTGGAGATCAGGGGTCACATGCTCAGGTACTGCAGCAGCTCCTATTGGTCCTCCAGGAAGGTCCTGTGACTACTGGTGTTCTGGAACTGTTTCATTGGTCCTTGTTTCTGGCAGGTCCTGTAGCTGTTACTATAAAAGGGTGGCATGGCTGGGCCGCCATACGCTAGTATCAATTGCATTATGTGCTATGCGCCAGTGTGATCATGTACGCATGTGGTTAGGGCTCGGCTGAAATAAGCCCCTAGAATACCGGCACCTCCGGTGAGGAGATTTGGGTGCAAGTGGTTAGGGCTTGGCTGAAATAAGGGCATGAGAACCCTTACTGCTGTATGGGGCCCGGTGATTAGGGGGGCCCGCCGCTCGGGCCCGGGGGCCCCCAACATTTTGAGGCTCTCCCTGCTCCCCAAGGGGCCCCCAGCTAGCGGCACATCACGCAGCCACTATGGGGGCCCCTGTGTGGGTCCTGCCGTATACTATGTGGGCCCTGCTGTACAATGTGGGCCCTGCCGTATACTATGTGGGCCCTGCTGTACAATGTGGGCCCTGCTGTACAATGTGGGCCTTGCCGTATACTATGTGGGCCCTGCCGTACAATGTGGACCCTGCCGTATACTATGTGGGCCCTGCTGGACAATGTGGGCCCTGCTGTACAATGTAGGCCCTGCCGTATACTATGTGGGCCCTGCTGTACAATGTGGGCCCTGCCGTATACTATGTGGGCCCTGCTGTACAATGTGGGCCCTGCCGTATACTATGTGGGCCCTGCTGTACAATGTGGGCCCTGCCGTACAATGTGGGCCCTGCCGTATACTATGTGGGCCCTGCCGTACAATGTGGGCCCTGCCGTATACTATGTGGGCTCTGCCGTATACTATGTGGGCCCTGCCATATACTATGTGGGCTCTGCTGTACAATGTGGGCCCTGCCGTATACTAAGTGGGCCCTGCTGTACAATGTGGGCCCTGCCGTATACTATATGGGCCCTGCTGTACAATGTGGGCCCTGCCGTATACTATGTGGGCCCTGCTATACAATGTGGGCCCTGCCGTATACTATGTGGGCCCTGCTGTACAATGTGGGCCCTGCCGTATCCTATGTCGGCCCTGCTGTACAATGTGGGCCCTGCCGTATATTATGTGGGCCCTGCTGTACAATGTGGGCCCTGCTGTACAATGTGGGCCCTGCCGTATACTATGTGGGCCCTGCTGTACAATGTGGGCCCTGCTACTATATACTATGTGGGCCCTGCCGTATACTATGTGGGCCCTACTGTACAATGTGGGCCCTGCTACTATATACTATGTGGGCCCTGCCGTATACAATGTGGGCCCTACTGTACAATGTGGGCCTGCTACTATATACTATGTGGGCCCTGCCGTATACAATGTGGGCCCTGCTGTACAATGTGGGCCCTGCCGTATACAATGTGGGCCCTGCTACTATATACTATGTGGGCCGGGCCCTGCCGTATACTATGTGGGCCCTGCTGTACAATGTGGGCCCTGCTACTATATACTATGTGGGCCCTGCCGCATACAATGTGGGCCCTGCTGTACAATGTGGGCCCTGCTGTACAATGTGGGCCCTGCTACTATATACTATGTGGGTCCTGCTGTATACTATGTGGGCCCTGCTGTACAATGTGTGCCCTGCTACTATATACTATGTGGGTCCTGCCGTATACTATGTGGGCCCTGTTGTACAATGTGGGTCCTGCTACTATATACTATGTGGGCCTGCTGTATACCATGTGGGCTCTGCTGTACAATGTGGGCCCTGCTACTATATACTATGTGGGCCATGCTGTACACTATGTGGGCCCTGCTATATACTATGTGGGCCGTGCTGTATACTATGTGGGTCCTGTTGTATACTATGTGGGCCGCGCTATATACTATGTGGGCCGTGCTATATACTATGTTGGCTGTGTTATTGTCATGTGTGCATTGCCACGAAGATCGTCGCGGTTGCACATTTTGACTTCTCACAGCTGAGCTGCTGTTTCTTTGTGTTTGGCAGCTAGGGAGTTAATTCTGTCTGTGCTCGGTGCTGGGACTGGGTGCAGTTTCTCCCGGCTGCAATTGATTATTTGTTGATTGGTTTCCTTTAAATTCCTGGTTGTCTGCTTGGGGAGTTGCCAGTGAAACCTTCATGCAGACCACAGATAGGAATGAATCTGTATAGACTTTAGTTGTGAGCTCCTTAGTTGTTCTAAGCTCAACTTGGTTAGAGTTTATTTCCCAGACCATTTATGTTCCTTTGGTGTTTGAGTGTGTATGCAAGCGAGTGTTATCCTGTCTGTCTTATATGTCTAATCTGTGTATTTAGCTAAGATCAGCCCATATCCCTTTGGTGGTAGTCAGGATCCTTCTTAGGACTGATTACAGGGTTCAGGGTCTGATAGGAGACAGGGTTAGGCTGGAGACTTGGACCTCTGAACCATTATCAGTACCTCCAAGGTGAGGGATTAGTTAGGACCCCAGTTTAGGGTCAGGTTAGATCCCGGTCCACCTCTTTCCTGTTTCAGCTCATCAAGTCCTCAAGATTAACCCTGAGTTCAGCAGATATCGTGTCAGGTAAATCTATTCTATACTTACATGCTGATGTTGCTATACTAGTTGTTGTATAGAGTGTTGTTCCTGTATTAATAGTTTACTGACATTGTATACATATCATTAGACAGCGTGACATTTTCACTGGCCATAAAAAATTATCTCCAGTTACCATGGATCCAGTAGCCCAGCTGGCTCTGCAGTTGCAGGGATTATCCATGGAGCTGACGGACATTAAGTCCAAAGTTTTGTCTCCCCTGGAGCAAACCAGAGTTGAACCTAAGGTTGCTCTCCCGGACAGGTTCACTGGTGGGCGAGACAAATTTTTCACCTTCCGGGAGGCATGTAAATTGTATTTTCGGCTTCGGCCTCGATCATCAGGGAGTGAGGAGCAGAGAGTGGGAATTGTTATCTCACTTCTGCAAGGGGATCCTCAATCCTGGGCATTTTCCCTTCCTCCGGGATCCCCGGCTCTACTGTCTGTAGATCAATTTTTTACTGCCCTGGGATTGGTATATGATGACCCAGATCGGGTCTCTCTTGCTGAGACAAAATTACGTAAGATACAGCAGGGAGATCGTCCGGCAGAGGAATTTGCTTCTGAGTTTCGTAGATGGGCCACAGATACTCAGTGGAATGACCCAGCTCTTAGGAGCCAGTTTTGTCATGGGCTTTCTGATAAATTAAATGACGTTTTGGCTCAGTGAGTCTCCTCCTTCTCTGGAGGCTGCTATGGCCTTAGCTATCCGTACTGATAGACGGCTTCGGGAGAGGGGTGAGGTAACCCCACTCCCTGTTGTTTCTCCACCTACCACTAAAGTCCCTTATGTTGAGGTTCCCCTTGTCTGTTCGGATGAGCCTATGCAGTTGGGAGGGACATCATTTCGTAGGAGGGGATTGGCGGTACGCCGCAGGACTAGAAGATGTTTTTTCTGCGGGAAAGAGGGACATTTTGTTGGAGAATGTCCATCCCGTGCCTTGTTGAGCCAAAAGTCGCCGGAAAACTGTTAATCCCAGGTTGTGTGGTGGACGACAACCTGGGAGTATGTATTTCATCCGCCAGTTCTTCTCAGTTCCTTGTACCAGTGGAGGTGGTAGTTGGTACGAGAGTGGAGAGATTGTCTGTTCTTCTTGATAGTGGTTCCGGGGCTAATCTGGTTGACGCTCAGTTTGCTCAGGCTCAAGGTATGCATCTGAGTGTATTGGTCAAACCGATCCCTATATTCTCCATTGACGCCAGGCCTTTCGGCCAAGGTAGCTTTATTCATGAGGTTCATAACATTGACCTTCGGGTAGGGGCAATACATAGGGAACAATTATCTTGCTATGTGTTGGAGGGTCTACCTACTCCCATTGTGTTGGGACTTCCTTGGTTGGTTAAACATAACCCTGTGATTAATTGGCAGTCCAGAGAAATAAGCCAATGGGGTGAGTTTTGCAAAAGCAACTGCATGAACACAGTCATCAGTGCGGTCGTGCCTAGTACATTGCCTCCTTTTTTGGAGGATTTTGGGGATGTTTTCTCTGAGGAGGGGTGTCAGGAGTTGCCTCCTCATCGCGTGTATGACTGCTCTATTAATCTCCTTCCTGATGCTAAGTTGCCTAAAGCTAGGTTGTATAATCTTTCTGGTCCTGAGAGGCAGGCTATGAAAGATTATATTTCTGAAAGTCTGGCCAAAGGGCATATTAGACCTTCATCTTCCCCAGTAGCCGCGGGGTTCTTCTTTGTGAAGAAGAAAGATGGAGGCCTACGCCCTTGCTTGGATTTCCGCGAACTTAATAGGATTACTGTTCGAGATCCGTATCCACTCCCTCTTATTCCTGATCTCTTCAATCAAATTGTTGGCGCCAAATGGTTTTCTAAATTGGATCTCAGGGGGGCGTATAATCTGATTAGGATAAAAGAGGGGGATGAGTGGAAAACGGCGTTTAACACGCCGGAGGGACATTATGAAAACCTGGTCATGCCTTTTGGTCTGACTACTGCACCAGCAGTATTCCAACATTTTGTTAATGACATTTTTCGTCACCTTGTGGGGCTGTTTGTGGTTGTATATTTGGACGACATTTTAATTTACTCGCCAGATCTTGTGTCTCATCAGGAGCATGTGAGACAGGTGTTGCAGATCTTGCGAGACAATAAATTATACGCCAAACTGGAGAAGTGTGTATTTGCCGTACAGTTTTTGGGTTTTTTGGTGTCAGCCTCCGGTTTCCGTATGGACCCTGAAAAGGTGAGAGCAGTGCTTGAATGGGATCAGCCAGGGGATCTTAAGGCTCTGCAGCATTTTTTGGGGTTTGCTAACTACTACCGGAAATTTATTTGTAATTTCTCATCTGTCGTCAAACCTCTCACTGACATGACAAGAAAAGGGACGGATTTTTCTAAATGGTCGGACAAAGCTTGCCAAGCCTTTTCCTCTTTGAAGAAATGTTTTGCTTCGGCACCCGTTCTCATCCAACCAGATGCATCTCAGCCGTTCTTTGTGGAGGTGGATGCGTCTGACGTAGGGGTGGGTGCTATATTGTCCCAGGGTCCGTCCCCTGGTAAATGGCATCCGTGCGCTTTCTTTTCTAAGAAATTGTCGTCCGCCGAAAGGAATTATGATATCGGCAATAGGGAACTTTTGGCCATTAAGTTAGCTTTTGAAGAATGGCGTCACTTTTTGGAGGGGGCAGTCCACCCGGTTACCGTTATTACTGATCACAAGAACCTGTTGTATTTGGAATCCGCTAAGCGTCTGAATTCCAGACAAGCTCGATGGTCGTTGTTTTTTACCAGGGTTAATTTTGTCGTCACTTATCGCCCGGGGTCTAAGAATGTAAAGGCTGATGCCTTGTCTCGCAGTTTCCCAGGGGCCGGGAAAACGGATGACCCGAGTCCTATCCTTCAGGAGGGGGTCGTAGTGTCGGCTGTATTTTCTGAGCTTGAGGAGGAGGTGTTAGAGGCTCAGGGGGACGCCCCTGCAGGACCTCCAGGGAGACTGTTTGTCCCAAATCTGTTGAGACAAAAAGTTATTGAGGCACATCATAATTCTGCTCTAGCAGGACATCCAGGGAGTAAGGCTACTTTAGATCTCCTTTCTCGCCGGTTTTGGTGGCCTAATGCTAATAAAGATGTTATAACTTTTGTCGCGTCATGTGGGGTGTGTGCTCGCTCTAAAACCCCTCATACCCGTCCGTCTGGGACCCTTTTACCCTTGAAACTTCCGGAGTGTCCATGGACTTATTTATCTATGGACTTCATTACGGACCTTCCTCCGTCGTCAGGGAATACTGTCATACTGGTGGTTGTTGACAGGTTCAGTAAGATGGCACATTTCGTTGCTCTTCCTGCACTCCCTAATGCTAAAACTCTGGCGCAGGTGTTCATTAGGGAGATCGTTAGACTTCATGGGTTGCCTTCTGATGTGGTGTCAGATAGGGGGTCTCAGTTTGTGTCCAAATTTTGGAGGGCATTTTGTTTACGTCGGGGGATGCAATTGTCATTTTCCTCGGCTTTTCATCCGCAGACCAATGGTCAGACAGAGCGTCTGAATCAGAGCTTAGAGACATATCCGGTGTTTTGTCTCAGAGAACCAAGAGGACTGGTCTTCTTTCTTGCCTCTGGCAGAGTTCGCTCTTAACAACAGGCGGAGCGAGTCCACTGGTAAGTCCCGTTTTTTGGGGCATATGGTTTTCATCCCCAGTTTTGTACTTTCAATGGGGGGGGCCCTTCTGGGGTTCCTGAGGAGGAGCGTTTCTCGTCGTCACTTGCTTCTGTGTGGAGAGGAGTGCTTAATAATCTGAGTGCGATGGGGAACCGTTACAAACGTATGGCTGATAGGAGGAGAGTTTCTGGTCCAGATCTGAATGTGAACGATCTGGTATGGTTGTCTACCAGGAATATAAAACTTAAAGTGCCCTCCTGGAAACTGGGTCCCAGATTCATCGGGCCGTACAGGATCAGTTCCATAATTAATCCTGTGGCATTTCGTCTGGACCTCCCTCCTACGTTTAAAATTCATAATGTGTTCCACAAGTCATTACTTAAAAGGTATGTGGCACCAGTCATACCGTCACCTCTACCTCCTCCTCCTGTGTTGGTCAATGGTAACTTGGAATTTCAAGTATCAAAGATCATTGACTCACGTCTGAATCGCCGGTCCCTTCAGTACTTGGTGCATTGGAAGGGGTATGGTCCAGAGGAGAGGACGTGGGTCCCTGCTTCTGATGTTAACGCAGATCGTTTGGTTCGGACCTTCCACAGAACTCACCCGGGCAGGCCTGGCCCTGAGGCTCCGGAGGCCCCTCGTAGAAGGGGGGGTACTGTCATGTGTGCATTGCCACGAAGATCGTCGCGGTTGCACATTTTGACTTCTCACAGCTGAGCTGCTGTTTCTTTGTGTTTGGCAGCTAGGGAGTTAATTCTGTCTGTGCTCGGTGCTGGGACTGGGTGCAGTTTCTCCCGGCTGCAATTGATTATTTGTTGATTGGTTTCCTTTAAATTCCTGGTTGTCTGCTTGAGGAGTTGCCAGTGAAACCTTCATGCAGACCACAGATAGGAATGAATCTGTATAGACTTTAGTTGTGAGCTCCTTAGTTGTTCTAAGCTCAACTTGGTTAGAGTTTATTTCCCAGACCATTTATGTTCCTTTGGTGTTTGAGTGTGTATGCAAGCGAGTGTTATCCTGTCTGTCTTATATGTCTAATCTGTATATTTAGCTAAGATCAGCCCATATCCCTTTGGTGGTAGTCAGGATCCTTCTTAGGACTGATTACAGGGTTCAGGGTCTGATAGGAGACAGGGTTAGGCTGGAGACTTGGACCTCTGAACCATTATCAGTACCTCCAAGGTGAGGGATTAGTTAGGACCCCAGTTTAGGGTCAGGTTAGATCCCGGTCCACCTCTTTCCTGTTTCAGCTCATCAAGTCCTCAAGATTAACCCTGAGTTCAGCAGATATCGTGTCAGGTAAATCTATTCTATACTTACATGCTGATGTTGCTATACTAGTTGTTGTATAGAGTGTTGTTCCTGTATTAATAGTTTACTGACATTGTATACATATCATTAGACAGCGTGACAGTTATATACTATTGGGAGATATATATTTTATAGGGTGGCTGTGTTATATACTTTGTGGCTGTGTTATATACTATGGGGGGCTACGTTATATTCCTTTGGGGAGGCGAGCTGTATGATATTCTATTCGGGGATACATTATATTCTATGAGGGGCTGTATTATATTTATTATATTCTATGAGGGGTGATTGCATCATACACTTATGAGGGGGCTACATTATACTGTATGAGGTGGCTACATTGTATTCTATGGGGGCTAGATTATATTGTATGGGGGCTTCATTATACTTTTATGAGGGAACTACATTATATTCTATGGGGGCTGCATTATACTATATGAGGGCTACATTGTATTTTATGGAGGGGCTACATTATACTATATAAGGGGGCTCAATTATATTCTATGGGGGTTTACATTATACTCTGTGGGGTGGTTGAATTATACTCTGTGGGGTGGTTGCATTATACTCTGTGGGGTGGTTGCATTATACTCTGGGGTGGTTGCATTATACTCTGGGGTGGTTGCATTATACTCTGTAGGGTGGCTGCATTATGCTCTGTGGGGTGGCTGCATTATGCTCTATAGGGTGACTGCATTATACTATATGTGGGCTGCATTATACTGTATCGAGGACTATGGGGAATACATTATACCATATGAAGAGCTATGGGGTGCATTATACTATGGGAAGTGAATTGTACTACATGGATGACTATGGCGGTGCATTATACTATATGGAGCACTATGAGGAGTGTATTATACTATATGAATGACTGAGTGTATTATACTATATGGAGGACTATCGATACATTATATTATATGGAGGACTATGGGGTGTGCACTTTACAATATGGAGGACTGTGGTGCACATTATAATATATGGAGGACTATGGGGTGTATTATACTAAACAAGCAAAATGCTGCATATTCATCGAGTGATTGGTGTTAATGTGTCATTGGTGAGGGCATGGTGCAGAAGTGAAGTTTTTCCATGAAAGGGCGGAGGAATTTTGGAAGGTTTATGTGGTGGAGGAGGAGCTAGGGTGGATGCGGAACTGGGGGGTGGAGCCTGGGCGGAGTCTCAAGGGGGGCCCATAAATTTTGCCAGTATGGGGCCCCGAAATTCCTAGTGGCAGCCCTGGTTATCTGTGTATCCCTGTGAGTCTAACAGGACACAGTCTTTTTCTCAGCGGCTCTGTGACGCAACAGGGTTCGCTTTATAACGCTGGTTCAGCGCCCTAGCATTTTACTTCGCGGCTCACTGAAGCTAAGTGAGTTCGCACTAACTGCCACAGCGCGCTACAGCGTTTATTTTAGCGACTCTGCGGGATAACATAGTTCGCTACTTTCGCCATCTTACTAGCAGCAGGCTTTGCTTGCACGGTGGACCCCGGGCTGCGAACGCACCTCTCTAAAATATCTATTAGGTGCGTTCCGCAGACCCTAACACTGATGAGCATTATATGTAACTGATGAGCACTATATACAGTGACTGTTGAGTACTGTATAAAGTATTCAAACACAGAAAAATCGAAGTGACGCCATAAAAGTGAAAAAACTTTATTTAATCACATAGATTACATAAAAAATGTTAAAAAGAGAGATACATATCAAATAGCCACCCTAGTTATAATATCCATTAATTTTACGTAAATAAACCCAAAAAGAATGCAAATTAATTAATATAGAAAAGTATGGAATATGAAGGCATGCATGACCTAAAGGCAGATTAAATGCAAGGAAATGACTCTGCTATAAAAATCAATCCATAATAGAAACAAAATCGCTCCATACCAAAGATGGGTATTAATCTACAGCAGAAATTAAAGTAGTGTGCACCCAAAAATACAAGACCTAAGTGCTAGGTGCGGTTATTCTAGTAATATACCATAATAGGTGTTGTATTATTCATGAGATGCCCTCAAAAAACAGTATGGGTGATAGAATGCATACATCAATATATGGTGCAAGTGCACTGGTAAGAGTGTAAAGCCTAGTCAGTATACCACATTACCAATAACATAGGGCAAAGTAGGAACAGCCATAAATTAATAAATAAGAAAGAAAATATGACCTGAGTGCCGCTGTGCAGCTCCCCGACGCTCGTTTCGCGTTAGCTTTTTCCAAGGGGTATTCTCTGAACATTCCCTTGAGAAAAAGCCTAACCGCGAAACGCGCGTAAGGGGTGCCACGGCCTTGCAAGGTATGGTATTATTATACTAGCAGTAATTCTTTACTCTCTGTTCACTCTCCCTTGGCACTATTTATATCTCTATCACTTTGATCATTGACCAACATGTCATAGTATGTTATTATGCTGACTCCTATCAGTACTGCCATTAGGGATTTAAGATGTGTTAGAGTGCCTAGCTGATTTTTTATAGGGATTTAAAGTATACATTTTTTGTCTCTCTACACTGTATTTTAGGATCATTTATTGTAAACTGTTTTATGAGCTATTGATTTTGGCTCTAATTGTTGATCCTGCTCTATTTATATTATATGCACATTTTTTTGTGAGACATTTGGATATATTGTGTACTTTAAAAAACCTTGCCTGCCTTGCTTTTTGGTTTTTTTGTATCTTTGTCCCCATTTTTGTATTACATTTTTGTGAATGATTTTATTCCTTGTCAATAATAAAATTACATTGATTTTTGGTATATAGCTTCCTTTGTTCTTTATATGATTCCATTGTTGTTGGAAGTGCCTTAAATATAGACATAATATATTATATGTCAAATATTATGAGTCAGGTATCAGAGTCAAGTATCAGAGTCAGGTATTAGAGTCTGGTATCAGAGTCAGGTATCAGAGTCAAGTATCAGAGTCAGGTATTAGAGTCAAGTATCAGAGTCAGGTATTAGAGTCAGGTATCAGAGTCAGGTGTTATGTTTCGGTAGCTGAGGAGTGCAGGTAAAAAAGGCAATACACCAGAGCAGTTGGAATCTATGAGATTGCAGTACCCTGACTAACCACCATAACTAGAGGCAGCCGTGGAGCGTTCCTACGTTGGTCCTAGACGCCTCGTCACAGCCTGAGAAACTAACTACACCTAAAGATAGATATAGGAAAGCTATCTGCCCCGGAGCAGAACCCCAAAGATAAAAGAAAGCCCCCAAACATGTAATGGCGGTTAGACAAGATGAAATACTGACACAGAAAGAAAATAGTATGAGCAAACGCTGGGGCCCAAACTAACTAAATAGAAAAGGATAGGAAGGGTACTTACTGCAATCCCAGAAAACCCTGAAAAGCACCAACACTACTAATTTCAAAAACACCTGAGATCACACGACCTCTACCACCTAAATTAGTTCTCTGGTGTAACAAAATCAAAACAGCAGCCACTGAAAAAACTGGAAAAAGCAAAAGTACAAACCTCAGTGGCTGAACAAAACTGAGAGGGCAGAAGCCCCCGGAGGGGACCCTGAAGGCCCCCACAGAAGTGCAGGACAAAATGCAAAAATATAGCACAAACACAAAAGAAGAAAATGTCTTATCTGTAGCAGGAGATGCAGACACGAAACAGCAGGCTACAAGGGAAACTGGAATAAAGGATTCAGACCAGAACAATTGATCACCGGCAACCCTGATGGGAAGGTGACTCCCTTATATAAGACCAGTCAGTAACACCTGATTCCCAGTCCTCACAATCTTCACTGGACAGACTAGCACCGCTTGTAACCACCAGAGGGAGCCTCTGCTCAGAACTCATCTCAAACCCATTCACAACAGTACCCCCCCCTTGAGGAGGGGTCACCGAACCCTCATTTGAGCAACCAGGTCGGTCAGGATGAGTTCTATGATACGCACGGATAAGTCTCCTAGCATGGATGTCCGAAGCAAACACCCAAGAATTGTCTTCCTGACCATAACCTCTCCATTTAACCAAATACTGGAGTTTCCGTCTAGAAAAACGAGAATCTAATATTTTCTCAACCACATACTCCAGATTGCCCTCAACCAAAACAGGGTCAGGAGGCACAGCAGCAGGAACCACTGGCTCAACAAACCTCTTCAACAAGGACTTGTGGAACACGTTATGGATCTTAAATGTCCCTGGAAGAAGCAAACGAAAAGAAACAGGATTAATAATCTCCATGATCTTATAAGGTCCAATGAACCTAGGCTTAAATTTAGGAGATGCTACTCTCATAGGAATATTCTTTGAGGACAACCAGACCAAGTCCCCCACTTTAAACCGAGGACCATCAGTCCTATGCCGGTTAGCAAACCGCTGGGCCCTCTCCTGAGACAGGGACAACCTCTCCACTACCTGGTCCCAAATCAGTTGCATACGCTCCACAACAGAGTCAACACCTGGACAGACAGAAGCCTCCGTCTGTCCTGAAGAAAATCGAGGGTGAAACCCAGAATTACAGAAAAACGGAGACATCAAAGTAGCAGAGCTAGCCCTATTATTAAGAGCAAACTCAGCCAAAGGCAAAAAAGAGACCCAGTCATCCTGATCAGCAGACACAAAGCATCTTAGATAAGTCTCCAATGTCTGGTTTGTTCTCTCAGTTTGACCATTGGTCTGAGGATGAAATGCCGAGGAGAAAGACAATTGAACACCCAGTTTAGAACAAAAAGTCCTCCAAAATCTGGAAACAAACTGGACTCCTCTGTCAGACACAATGTTCTCAGGAATGCCGTGTAATCGAACCACGTGCTGAAGGAACAACGGCACCAATTCAGAGGAGGAAGGCAACTTAGGTAATGGCACAAGATGTATCATCTTGGAAAACCTATCACAAATTACCCAGATGGTGGTCATTCTCTGAGAAACAGGAAGGTCGGAAATGAAATCCATAGAGATATGGGTCCATGGTCTCTTGGGCACAGGCAATGGCATCAACAAACCACTAGAGCGAGAGCAAGGCTTGGAGCGAGAGCAAGTCCCGCAGGACTGCACAAATTCCCTGACATCACGAGACAAGGTAGGCCACCAAAAGGACCGACTAACCAAGTCTCTGGTACCAAAAATTCCGGGATGCCCAGCCAACGCGGAACAATGAATCGCAGACATCACACTCTTTTTCCACTGGTCCGGGACAAACAATTTTCCAACAGGGCAGCACTCGGGCCTATCCTCCTGACACCCCTCCAGAGCAAGTCTCAAATTGGGCGAGATGGCGGAAAGAACTACACCCTCTTTCAAAATAACAGAAGGATCAGATAACTCAGGAGAGTCCGCAAGGAAACTCCTCGAGAGGGCATCCGCCTTAACATTCTTAGTGCCAGGAAGAAAGGAAACCACAAAATTAAAACGTGTGAAAAACAAGGCCCACCTGGCCTGTCTAGGATTGAGTCGCTTGGCAGATTCCAGATAGACCAGATTCTTATGGTCCGTAAGGACCACCACCTGATGTTTGGCTCCCTCCAGCCAATGTCTCCACTCTTCAAAAGCCCACTTCATGGCCAATAACTCCCGATTACCCACGTCATAATTACGTTCAGTAGGAGAAAATTTTCGAGAGAAAAAGGCACAAGGGTTACTTTTAGAGGTCTCTGGATCTTTTTGGGACAAAACGGCACCTGCCCCAATTTCAGAGGCATCAACCTCCACCTGAAATGGCAGAGAAACATCAGGCTGCCGTAGAACAGGAGCAGAAGTGAATCTCTGCTTAAGTTCCTGAAATGCAGAGACTGCCTCAGGAGGCCAATTCACCACATCAGAACCCTTTCTGGTCAAATCAGTTAATGGTTTAACAATAACCGAGAAATTACCAATAAATTTACGATAAAAATTGGCAAAACCCAAAAATCTCTGAAGAGCCTTCAATGAAGTAGGTTGGACCCAATCACAGATGGCCTGAACCTTGACCGGGTCCATTTCAATAACAGATGGGGACAAAATGAATCCCAGAAATGAGATCCTCTGTACGCCAAAAAGACACTTTGATCCCTTCACATACAGAGCATTCTCTCTCAAAATCTGGAATACAGTTCGAACATGTTTCACATGAGAGTCCCAGTCATTAGAAAAAATCAAGATATCATCCAAATAAACAATCAGAAATTTGTCCACAAAATCCCTGAAAATGTCATTCATGAAGGACTGGAAGACGGAAGGAGCATTAGTGAGCCCAAAGGGCATCACCAGGTACTCAAAATGCCCTTCAGGGGTATTGAATGCCGTCTTCCATTCATCCCCGTGCTTAATGCGAATAAGGTTATACGCCCCCCTGAGGTCAAGCTTGGTAAACCAAGTAGCGTTTTTCACCCTGGAAAACAGGTCAGAAATCAAGGGTAACGGGTATTGATATTTCACAGTAATATTGTTCAAGAGACGATAATCAATACACGGCCTTAATGAACCATCCTTTTTGGCCACAAAGAAAAAACCGGCACCTAAGGGTGAAGAGGATGGTCTGATATGACCCTTCTCCAATGATTCCTTGATATAAGACCGCATAGCGTCATGTTCAGGTACAGACAAGTTAAAAAGGCGACCTTTAGGGAATTTACTACCCGGCACTAATTCAATAGCGCAGTCATAGCTCCTATGGGGAGGCAAGGATGCAGATTTACTTTCGCTAAACACATCAGAAAAATCAATCAAAAAGTCAGGAACAACCTGAGCCTGGGGGGAGGCAGAAAAAACAGGAGTGTTGGTATTAACACATTGGCAGCCCCAACTGGTTACAGACACAGATTTCCAATCCAAAACAGGATTATGAGACTGTAACCAAGGAAAACCCAGCACGATAATGTCATGCAGATTATACAGAACCAAAAATTTGCAGCACTCCTGGTGATCAGGTTCAACCCTCATTATCACCTGAGTAGAAAACTGGGGTTTATTCTCAGCCAAAGGGGTAGAATCGATCCCCAGTAGGGGAATAGACTTCTGTAGGGGTATCAAGGGAAATCCACAACGTTTAGCAAAATCATAATCCATCAGGTTAATAGCTGCTCCAGAATCAACGAAAGCCTGAGCAGAAAATGAGGACAGAGAGCATATCAGAGTGACAGTTAATAAAAACTTAGTCTGAACACTACCCAAGACAACTGAGCGTGCAAAACGTCTTCCCCGCTTAGGGCAGACTGAAATAGCATGAGAGGCATCACCACAGTAGAAACATAACCCATTGCGCTTTCGAAACTCATGACGCTGTGCCCCAGACACCACTCTATCACACTGCATGGGTTCAGAAGCTGGTTCACAAGGCAACACCATTCCACGCATACTTCTCCGCTCACGCAAACGTCTGTCAATTTGAATCGCTAATGACATAGAATCATTGAGACCAGAGGGGACAGGGAATCCCACCATAACATCCTTTACTTTATCTGACAGACCCTTCCGGAAAAGGGCTGCCAAAGCGTCGTCATTCCATTTGGTCAGGACTGCCCACCTACGGAATCTCTGACAGTATAACTCAGCGTCATCAAGCCCCTGATTTAATGCCAACAAGGCTTTCTCAGCTTGATCAGTGACATTAGGCTCATCGTACAATAACCCCAAAGCCTGAAAAAATGCATCAACATCACTCAAAACAGGATCCCCAGGTATCAGGGAAAAAGCCCAATCCTGAGGATCGCCGCGCAGGAGAGAGATGATAATTTGAACCTGCTGCGCTGCGTTCCCTGAGGACTTAGATTTTAAGGCAAAAAACAATTTACAATTATTTTTGAAATTCTGAAACTTAGCTCGATCCCCTAAAAACAAATCTGGCATGGGAATCCTAGGTTCCACAACAGGCAACCCAGCAAGATAGATAGCAATACTCCGAACCTCAGTGGCAAGCTGATCCACACGGCCAGACAACTGTGCAAACTCCATTGAGAGAAAATATCCTCCCCAGCACCCAGAGATACAGAGGGAAAAAAAAAAAAATGCAACAAACAGAAAAATATCTCTGACAACTCTGACAATATTTTTTCCCTTCTGTGAGTACCATACAATTTTCAATTTTTAGGCCGGTGATACTGTTATGTTTCGGTAGCTGAGGAGTGCAGGTAAAAAAGGCAATACACCAGAGCAGTTGGAATCTATGAGATTGCAGTACCCTGACTAACCACCACAACTAGAGGCAGCCGTGGAGCGTTCCTACGTTGGTCCTAGACGCCTCGTCACAGCCTGAGAAACTAACTACACCTAAAGATAGATATAGGAAAGCTATCTGCCCCGGAGCAGAACCCCAAAGATAAAAGAAAGCCCCCAAACATGTAATGGCGGTTAGACAAGATGAAATACTGACACAGAAAGAAAATAGTATGAGCAAACGCTGGGGCCCAAACTAACTAAATAGAAAAGGATAGGAAGGGTACTTACTGCAATCCCAGAAAACCCTGAAAAGCACCAACACTACTAATTTCAAAAACACCTGAGATCACACGACCTCTACCACCTAAATTAGTTCTCTGGTGTAACAAAATCAAAACAGCAGCCACTGAAAAAACTGGAAAAAGCAAAAGTACAAACCTCAGTGGCTGAACAAAACTGAGAGGGCAGAAGCCCCCGGAGGGGACCCTGAAGGCCCCCACAGAAGTGCAGGACAAAATGCAAAAATATAGCACAAACACAAAAGAAGAAAATGTCTTATCTGTAGCAGGAGATGCAGACACGAAACAGCAGGCTACAAGGGAAACTGGAATAAAGGATTCAGACCAGAACAATTGATCACCGGCAACCCTGATGGGAAGGTGACTCCCTTATATAAGACCAGTCAGTAACACCTGATTCCCAGTCCTCACAATCTTCACTGGACAGACTAGCACCGCTTGTAACCACCAGAGGGAGCCTCTGCTCAGAACTCATCTCAAACCCATTCACAACAGTCAGGTATCAGAGTCAGGTATCAGACTCAAGTATCAGAGTCAAGTATCAGAGTCAGGTATCAGAGTCAGGTGTCAGACTCAAGTATTAGAGTCAGGTATCAGAGTCAAATATTATGAGTCAGGTATCAGAGTCAGGTATCAGAGTCAGGTATCAGAGTCAGGTATCAGAGTCAAGTATCAGAGTCAGGTATTAGAGTCAAGTATCAGAGTCGGGTATCAGATTCAGGTATCAGAGTCAGGTATCAGAGTCAGGTATCAGAGTCAAATATTATGAGTCATGTATCAGAGTCAAGTATCAAAAGTCAGGTATTAGAGTCAGGTATCAGAGTCAGGTATCAGAGTCAAGTATCAGAGTCAGGTATTAGAGTCAAGTATCAGAGTCAGGTATCAGATTCAGGTATCAGAGTCATGTATCAGAGTCAGGTATCAGACTCAAGTATCAGAGTCAGGTTTTAGAGTCAGCTATTAGAGTCAGGTATCAGAGTCAGGTATCAGACTCAATTATCAGAGTCAGGTATCAGAGTCAAGTATCAGACTCAAGTATCAGAGTCAGGTATTAGAGTCAGGTATCAGAGTCAGGTATTAGAGTCAGGTATCAGAGTCAGGTATCAGAGTCAGGTATTAGTGTCAGGTATCAGAGTCAGGTATCAGAGTCAGGTATTAGAGTCAGGTATTAGAGTCAGGCATCAGAGTCAGGTATTAGAGTCAGGTATCAGAGTCAGGTATTAGAGTCAGGTATTAGAGTCAGGTATCAGAGTCAGGTATTAGAGTCAGGTATTAGAGTCAGGCATCAGAGTCAGGTATTAGAGTCAGGTATCAGAGTCAGGTATTAGAGTCAGGTATCAGAGTCAGGTATCAGAGTCAGGTATTAGAGTCAGGTATCAGAGTCAGGTATTAGAGTCAGGCATCAGTCAGGTATCAGAGTATTTCTGATGTTTGACTTTGATATGTGATCATGTCCTAAAATGAACACTGTAAACTGTGTTTTTTGCCTTACTTTTTACATGCATCCTCGTACTTAGTACATTTATATGGCTCAACTCTAACAGGATCTATCTACTTATTTTTTGTTCAGTTCTACTTAGCTGCTTTATCTTAGGCGCCGTTCATTTTTCTTTATTTATGTTATGCTTTTTGACATGGTGCTGTGAACTTAGATCCATTATTTGTTGAATTTATTATATGTTTTCATATGCATGTCTAATTTCCTTAGTGAGGCTTAAGGTACTGCCACACTTAGTGATCTCGTTAGCGATCTCAATAACGACGCAAGCTAATGAGATCGTTTGTGAGATCTCTTTTAGGTCGCTAGTAGCTGCCAAACAGGAGATCTCATAGACGACTTATCAGCGGTCAGCGATCTCTTTAACGACTTTGGCGGTCGTTAGGATCTATTAGCATGTACTGAGCGCTTCTGATTCATAGGAATTTCCAGCATCTCTCCTGCTCTCTGCGTCCTGATAGCCTGCTTTGCAACTGCTGCGATCCTCTCTGTGACGCAAAAGAGAACTTACAGATATTGCGATCCATTCCGTGACGCTTAAACCCATATGCGTCACAAACGAGGTCGTTCGCAAAAGGTGCCAAACAGCGATATAGGCTCACCAGCGGGACGCCAACGGTCCAGAACTCTAGTGAACGATCAACGAGATCACAGCAGGGGCCACATAGTTGCTACATGCCACACACAGCTAAGTCGCTAACGAGATCGCTAAATAGTGACGTTTTAGTGATCTCGTTTGCGATCTCGTTTGCGATCCCGTTTAATGTGGCATACCCTTTATGAATGTATTTCCATCTGTGAACAATTGATTGGCGGAGTGTGATTGCCTCACCATAGGCGTGACTTGTGCACCTACCAGTTTTGGTTTTTAAATGTTTTTAATACCGTCCTGTTGTTTGCATTGTTGGTTACTAAATAAAAATAGTTCTTTATTCTGGGTGATCCCTGTTTTTCAGCATGTGTCTTTTCTCCTGTTTTTTCAACATTAGCAGCAGCGGTGGAAATAGAAGAAGCAATTTCTGTGAGTCCTTTGAGGATGGTGCAGGAGTATCTAGAGCTAAATATCAGTACCATCCGGGAGGGTTTTGGTCTTTGGATGAGTGGCCTGAGCTCACCTCACACGCCTTGGAGGTTTTATCGCGCACGGCAGCAGCGCTCTCTCAGAATGTGTCTTCAGCGCTGCTGGTGGTGTCCTGATGGATAAGAGCATCCGGCTGTCCCCTGAGAGTGTAGACCGCCTAACTTTCAGTAAGATGAACAAGCTATGGACCTCCAAGGACTTTTGCCCCCCAATCGCAGACTGTACAGACTAGGTGATATTGCATTTTTAGTGTGATGCATTAATGGCACGTAACTGCGCTCTGTGACATATTTAGTGTGGCTTCTGTGCCTGCTGTGGCTGCTGATGATGTTATCACACATTTGTGGAAATCTGAACAGTCATGGTTGGTCTACATCTGCTGGGTTAGGCTGTAGTGGAAGACGTGTTGGTCCCAATTATACAATTTTTATTCTTATAATAATAATCTTTATTTTTATATAGCGCTAACATATTCCGCAGCGCTTTACAGTTTGCACACATTATCGTCGCTGTCCCCGATGGGGCTCACAATCTAGATTCCCTATCAGTATGTTTTTGGAGTGTGGGTGGAAACCGGAGAACCCGGAGGAATCCCACGCAAACACGGGGAGAACATACAAACTCCTTGCAGATGTTGTCCTTGGTGGGACTCGAACCCTGGACTCCAGGGCTGCAATGCTTCAATGCTATCCACTGAGCCACCGTACGTCCACTTCGGTGGTGTCAGGTCCTCATTTCTATAAATTTGATCACTCCTGATTGGGTCTCTCCATCTGCTGGTTTGAGTGTAGTGGAAGACCTGTCGGTCCCTATTATACTATTTCTACTGTGGTGAAATTAAAGCCACTTTGGTGGTGTCTGCCAATAATTTTTGGAAATGTGAACACTCCTGGTTGGGTCTCCTTCATGCGTGTTGCCTGTAGCAGTCGGCCTCCGAGACCGTCAGGCCTCCACTTCCTTGGATTCAACTCCCCGTGTTACTATCCTTACATTTCTCTGACATTGGTAGTCTAGAACAGGGTTCCCCAATTCCAGTCATCAAGGCCCACCAACAGGTCATGTTTTCAGGATTTCCTCTGTTTGTCCAGGTGATGCAATTATCACCTGGGCAATACTAAGGAAATCCTGAAAACATGACCTGTTGGTGGGCCTTGAGGACTGGAGTTGGGGAACCCTGGTCTAGAAAACTGATATTTGTGCCACCTGAGCGTGGCTCAGCATGAAAGCAGGTAGAGGTGTTGCATGTGGCATCAGGGCTCCCAGCAAAGGGGCCCCACACCAATCCCTCTCCCACCTCATCTCAAGGGCCCGTCACACATAGCGATATCGCTAGCGAGATTGGTGCTGAGTCACTAGTTTTGTGACGCAGCAGCGATCTCCCCAGCGATATCGCTGTGTGTGACATTCAGCGACGATCAGCCCCCCTGCCGGGTATCGCTGATCGTCGCTGAAATGTCAGGACCTTTTTTTGATCGCTGGTTTCCCGCTGACAGGCACGCATCGCTGCGTGTGACAGGCGGGAGACCAGCGATCCGCTGGTAACCAAGGTACACAGCGGGTTTCCAGGCGCGGGGCTGTGCCTAGAAACCCGCTGTGTACCTTGGATACCAGCACCCTGATGCAGGGAGCTGGTATCCAAGGTACACAGCAGGTTTCCAGGCACCGCACAGCGCTTAGAAACCCGCTGTGTACCTTGGATACCAGCTCCCTGCCATCAGTGCGCTGGTATCCAACGTACACTGCGGGTAACTAAGCGATGTTACCCGCAGTGTCGCTGTCCCAGATCACTGCCTGAGCTGCCTGTTTGGCAGCTCAGCAGCGATCATGTAGCGATACACCAGCGATCCTGACAAGTGCATATCGTTGTCGGGATCGCTGGTGTATCGTTATGTGAGACCCAGCCTTTACTGTGACGTGGAAAGCTGTAAATGCTGTCCCAGACCCCGATACCTCATGCCTGGCTGATTGCTGCAGCTCCATGGTAAAATCTGTACTGTGGGTGAGTTGAGGCCACTTTCCTGCTGTCTGTCCCTCATTTGATGTGTTTTGGCAGCATTTGGGGCCGTTATAAGGTGTTGTGCATGCGTTTGTTTTTACCTCATAGTAGGTGAATGGCGTTCGGTGAATATTCGATGAACTAATCAGAGAATATTGCAAATTCGGCAAACGTAATCCGAACCGAACAGTGAAATATTCATTTGAAATATTCATTCAAATATTCATTGAAATATTTTTTGCTGATGCAGCAGCAAAAAAGGCAAATACAATTCTGGGATGTATCAACAGAAGCATACAGTCTAGATCACGTGAGGTCATTATTGCCCTCTACTCCTCTTTGGTCAGACCTCATCTGGAATACTGTGTCAGTTTTGGGCTCCACATTTTAAAAAAGACATCAACAAACTGGAGCAAGTTCAGAGAAGAGCCACCAGAATGGTGACCGGTCTGCAAACCATGTCCTATGAGGAACGGTTACAGGATTTGGGTATGCTTAGCTTGCAAAAAAGAAGACTGAGAGGAGACTTAATAGCTGTCTACAAATATCTCAAGGGCAGTCACATTGTAGAAGGATCATCTTTATTCTCATTTGCACAAGGAAAGACTAGAAGCAATGGGATGAAACTGAATGGGAGGAGACACAGATTAGATATTAGAAAAAACTTTTTGACAGTTAGGGTGATCAATGACTGGAACAGGCTGCCACAAGAGGTGGTGAGTTCTCCTTCAATGGAAGTCTTCAAACAGAGGCTGGACAGACATCTGTCTGGAATGATTTAGAGAATCCTGCTTTGAGCAGGGGGTTGGACCAGATGGCCCAGGAGGTCCCTTCCAACTCTACCATTCTATGATTCTATCTCTAGTTTTGAGTTGTTTGGTGCTTGTTTTTTGTTCCACCCTTTTTCCTTTGTTTTTATCTTTCCAGTTGGTTATTTGGGAATCTAATATAAGCCCATATACTGTATACCGGGAAGTAGATCATGATGGTTCTGTGATTTACTTACATTTTTTAATAATTTCATTCACGATTATTCACTTAATTTATTGTTCACTACATTTTCTTAATAAAATAACATATTTCTTTTTTAAACATCCTAATACTGGTTTATTTATTTATACTTCTATATTTTAACCCCTTAACGAACGCAGATACGCCTTTTAACGGCGGTAGTTAAGGGTACTTAAACCACAGCGCCGTAACTGCGCTGTGGAAAAAGTAAATAGCGCCCCCAGAGTCGGAATTTCTCCGGGTTCTCAGCTGCCGGGTGTAGCCGAGACCCCAGAGAACATGATTTGGGTCAGTATTTACCGACCCCGGTGGTGCGATTGCTGTTATTAATCGTATAACGGCGACTGCAACAAAAAAAGACGAAATTTCGCATTTAATTTCTCTCTCCTCTGATGTGATCGCACATCAGAGGGGAGAGAAAGAGTCCCCGGGTCCCCCAATCTGTTCGCCGTACCTCCCGATGATGCCCCCATCCTCCCATGGCTCCCACAGCTCCCGGTGTCTTCTTCTTGTAAAGAAAATGGCGGGCGCATGCGCAGTGCGCCCGCCGAGATCTGCCAGCTGGCACCCGGCAGATTCCATTCATTCATTCCAGGTACATTTTGATCACTGTGATAAACCCTATCACAGTGATCAAAATAAATAAATAAAAAAAACCTTTATCACCCCCTTAGTTAGCAAAAAATAATAAAATAAAAAATATATATTTATTTCCATTTTTCCATTGGGTTGGGATAAGGGTTAGGGATTAGGGTTAGGCTTACGGTTGGGATTAGGGTTAGGATTAGGGCTACGGTTGGGGTTAGGGTTGGGATTAGGGTTGGAGTTGGGATTAGGGTTAGGGTTGGGATTAGGCTTAGGGTTGGGATTAGGGTTAGGGTTGGGATTAGGGTTATGGTTAGGGTATGTTTCCACATAGTGTATGTTGTAAAGATTTGCTACATACAGTCGGAGTGTTCATTCTGCAACGTCCAGATGTTACAGCACAGTGGAGGGGATTTTATGAAATCCCATCTCCACTATGCGTGCAGGAACGCGGATGTCACACCCAAAATTACGGACATGCAGTGCGTCTTTCTAACCCAGTCTATGGATAGGATGCGGTGATTCCGGATGTGTTCAATGAACACATCCGGAATCACCATCCGGAATCACCATGCGTCCAAAGCGCTGCCAGCATGCATCGTGGAAACATACCCTTAGGGTTGGGATTAGGGGTCTGTTGGAGTTAGGGTTGGGATTAGGGTTAGGAGTGTGTTGGGGTTAGACTTGTGATTAGGGTTATGGTTAAGGTTTGGATTATGGATGTGTTGGGGTTAGGGTTGGAGTTAGAATTGAGGGGTTTCCACTGTTTAGGCACATTAGGGGGTCTCCAAACGCGACACCATTGATTCCAACCAATTTTGCGTTCAAAAAGTCAAATGGTGCTTCCTCCCTTCTAAGCTCTGCCATGCGCCCAAACATAGGTTGACCCCCACATATGGGGTATCAACATACTCAGGACAAATTGCACAACTTTTGGGCTCCAATTCCTCTAGCTACCCTCGGTAAAATAAAAAATTGGGGGGTGAAAAGATCATTTTTGTGTAAAAAAAATATGATTTTTTATTTTTACGGCTCTACGTTATAAACTTCTGTGAAGCCCTTGGGGGTTCAAAGTGCTCACCACACATCTAGATAAGTTTCTTAGAGGGTTTAGTTTCCAAAATGGTGTCACTTGTGGGGGTTTCCACTGTTTAGGCACATCAGGGGCTCTCCAAATGCGACATGGCGTCCGATCTCAATAACAGACAATTCTGCATTGAAAAAGTCAAACGGCGCTCCTTCTCTTTCGAGCTCTGCCGTGCGCCCAAGCAGTGGTTCATCCCCACGTATGGGGTATCGGCGTACTCAGGAGAAATTGCACAACAAATTTTGTGGTTCATTTTCTCTTTTAAAACTTGTGAAAATGAAAAAAGTGGTTCTAAAGTAAATTTTCTAAAAAAAAAAAAAAAAAAGTTAAGTGTTAATTTTTTCCTTCCACATTGCTTCAGTTTCTGTGAAGCACGTAAAGGGTTAATTAACTTCTTGAATGTGGTTTTGAGCACCTTGAGGGGTCCAGTTTTTAGCATGGTGTCACTTTTGGGTATTTTCTGTCATGTGCATCCAGGGCCGGCGTCAGCACCCGGTACACCCGGGCAAGTGCCGGGGCCTGAGCAGGCGGGGGGGCCCTGAGCAGGCGGGGGGGCCCTGAGCAGGCGGGGGGGCCCACTCGCAGTCTGGCACCCCCGCGCCCGTTAGCGGAGGAGAGCGGTGTCAGCGCCGCCACTGGGCCCCCCCCCCGCTTGCTCAGGGCCCCGGCATCAGCTGGCACAATACTTACCTCCCCGTGCCTCCGCTGCCGCAGCTCCGGGCTCCAGGGGGCGCCGGCGCTTCCTATCACAGCAGCGCCGCTGAATGACGTCATCATTCAGCGGCCGGCTGTGGCAGAAAGCGCGGGGATGCCTGACAGGTAAGACGTGTGTGTGTGTGTCTCTGTGTGTATGTAGTGCGGTGCTTTGTGTGTGTGTATGTATGTGAGAGAGTGCTTGTGTGCTGTCTGTGTGTGATGATGGGCAGGCATTGCTGATAATGGGGAGGCATTGATGATGATGATGGGGAGAAGATGATGATAATGGGCAGGCATTGATGATAATGGGCAGGCATTGATGATGGGGAGAAGATGATGATGGGCAGGCATTGCTGATAATGGGGAGGCATTGATGATGATGATGGGGAGAAGATGATGATAATGGGCAGACATTGATGATAATGGGCAGGCATTGATGATGGGGAGATGATGATGGGCAGGCATTGCTGATAATGGGGAGGCATTGATGATGATGGGGAGAAGATGATGATAATGGGCAGGCATTGATGATAATGGGCAGGCATTGATGATGGGGAGAAGATGATGATGGGGAGGAGATGATGATGATGGGCAGGCATTGATGATGATGGGGAGGAGATGATGATGGGCAGGCATTGATGATAATGGGGAGATGATGATAATGGGCAGGCATTGATGATAATGGGCAGGCATTGATGATGGGGAGAAGATGATGATGGGGAGGAGATGATGATGATGGGCAGGCATTGATGATAATGGGGAGGCCATGATGATGATGGGGAGGCAATGATGATGATAAGGAGGCAATCATGATGATAATGGGGAGTCTTTCCACAGCGCCCTTTCCTGAGCCGTAACAGTGCAGAACGCAGTACAGCGCAGAGGAGAGCTCCATATTTTGTATGGAGCATTATATGGGGACCAATATCCTGTATGGAGCATTATATGGGGACCAGTATCCTGTATGGAGCATTATATTGGGTCCAGTATTCTGTATGGAGCATTATTTTGGGTCCAGTATTCTGTATGGAGCATTATATGGGGGGTGACATCCTGCATGGGGTATTATATGGGTGATGAGGGGGAGACTGTGGTGCCCATAATATTGTATGGAGGACTGTACTGTCCAGTCTGTTCTGTGCGCTGTGAGGATTTGGCGGTTTTTGAGCTATTGTACAATTTACAATAGATATCAGTCATGTAATGGAAGAAGTGAACGCGTCCATAAAAACGCGTCCATCCAACGTCGTTCTGGTCACTTCCCTCGGTGACGCCATCCAATCGGAGGTGCCCGGAGGCGGAGTTACCCGGGATGGTGTGTGATGCCATTTCCTGGATCCCGCACATGACACACCACCCGGGGGCGTCACTGATGCATTTACCACGTGGGGTATACTCGCTCCCTGTGACCTCTGATTGGCATTTGCCCCAGGTCGTTCGGTTCACACCAATAAGCCATCAGGGGTTTGTCCCAACCACTATTAGGTGTCACACCAATAACATGAGCCTGGATAGGAAAGGGCTGGTATAAACAATAACCACCAATGTGATTGGCTTACATTGGCAGAATCAATCATGTGTTCCATAGATATGACCGGGAACAGCCCCAATTCCTGTAGAAACGCTCCCACTTTATCCCAGAGTTACTCTCCTTGCCTGGATTAGTGCAGGACCTTGGTTTGTTGGAAACACTTATCCATACCCCCTCTGAGGAAGCTGACATGGCGAAACGTGCGTAAGAGGGAATAGTGGCAAATATTTCATCATTATCTGTATACTACTGGCATGTCGTTTATAGGATTTGTAATCTCCATCTGTTGTTAGGATGTTTCCTCCTTTATACTATATGGGCTGTAATATATTCCTGGAATATTCCATATAGCACTTGCTGCACTTTATATCTCCTATTTCTATTCCAGGAATGTAATGCGCTGTTAGCTCTTTATTTTCTTACTATTTATACCCTTTGCTCTGTGTCCTCTCATTATATAAGCTATTCATTTATAAGTGCACAGTATCTATTCACCTTATAAACTGATATCAGGTGATATATCTACAATCCGTTTATATATATCTATGTATGGATTTATCTTATACTCAATAAATACGGTGCACTTAATCTCATTTCCACCTTGATAGTGACACTCTCTTAGGATACATTTTACTCTATGATGGCACTTTTGCACATAGCCACTAGATGGAGCTACCAACATTCGCCTGAATTTTTATATCTACACATGGTTTACACACATTATATTTTCCTGTCTTAACTATATACTATTTCACATTATAAGCTGTGTATTTTTGTCATTATTTGTATGTATATATGATTGATTACCACTTCTGTCTCAGTAAAAACAATTACCTTTAGCCCCTTTCCGACATTGGGCATAAATTAAAAGAAAAAAAATTAAATTAAATATATTTATACTATTAATTATCATTCTTTATTATTAGTTTTGTGTCTATTGTATTCATTTTATATATGTACTCTATTGGTCATTGTCCCTTTAATTGTTTATTTAATATCTGATGTACTTTTTTATACTTATTTTTTCATATACAACATATCTCCACATAGTCTTATATAATTATATATTATACATAAATTTTATATTTTATATATTTTTTGTTTTTATTATTTATATTTCACTTTTGTCTTCTTTTTTCACATTCACATTACACCTTTCTTATTTATATTCCTTCCCTTTCTCTTTCCCCATCTTATTTTGTTTCCATTCATTGTCATTTGGTATTTGATATAGTCTATGTTTACCACATCCAATTTAGTATTTGCACTTCCAATTCCTCATTATATCCTTGTGCTGGTCGTGCGCATGCGCGATCTTTCTGCCTCCGCTCGCATCCCTGTGGCGCCTTTCACCATGGCATCACGCTCTGGTCCGGTCCCGCTCATGTGACAAACACAGGCATGGTTTCCGTGGTCTTGTTGCACATTGTCATGGTAACGCCTTGGGTGGATGTAACCGGGGTTGTAGGTGTTTGCGCATGCACCGCCTCCACACCAGCGCACATGATATTTCTACAAGGCTGTGATTGGCTAATGGCCCTATAAATATGCAACATTCCCTGTTTTTGATTATACACGCCCCCGGAAGGTTAGCGCAGAAACGCGCGTAGGGACCTGGTAGCACGTTTGATTTAGGTAAACTACGCCCTTGGACTATTTCTATGTTTATTTCTCATGATAGCACCTTATTCTTATGCACTACAGCACCTTCTGTAGTGATCTGGGGTAATAACTCCGCATGCTATTGCACAGCAGCACTTTAGTTTAAGTTTTATGCACTGCAGCACTTTCCACATTGATTTCTTACTAGTCTTTTTCCTTAGCACCCTGTCACTTTGTGTCAAAACAATTCTGTATCTTGTGGCTTAGATTGGTTGGTTGTGTTTATAACATTTGCACTATTATTGTATGATTTATTTTAGCACTCAGTCACTTTATTTTGGATGTATGTTGTGCACTTCATAGGATTTTATCATTTTTTGTTGGTTATGTTTTATTAGGTGCCCTTATGAATTATATATAGCCAGTTTTTATACGATATTATAGATATTTTGGTATATTACTTTGGTTTTTTGGGCTTATTTACTGGATTATTCTGTCTTATTTGGATTTTATTTAATAATATTTTTCAAATGGGCTCCATTTACTTCAGCTGTGTATATCATATTTTATATTTTTTTGTGTACTTAATAAAATATTTTTGAATATATTTTATTATTTTGTCTTTATTGCACAACTTTTTTATCGGATCTCATCAGGCATAAATGTACGCCAATGTCGGACTCCCTCCCTTTGATGTGGGCTCCGGCGCTGAGCCCAAATCTTTTCCGGCACATGTCAGCTGTTCAAAACAGCTGACATGTGCCCCTAACAGCCTCTGACAGCGGCATTTAGTGCGCACTTCCGGCAAGTGCACCGGAAATCCCGCTCATCAGTGACCCTGTCACGTGATCTCGGGTCATCAATAGGTCACTGTTGGATTGCTATGATCGCCGCCAGCTTGCTGAAACCGCATGGACCAGGGATCGTCCCGCCGAACTCTCGCTCTCTTTGGGCAAAACGCTACTCAGACACCACAAGGGCAAAATGCTACTCAGACACCACAGAGTGAGGGTAAAACAGTCTGGCAAAGCTTTATTGAACCACAAAACAGGCAGATAACACATAGAACAGTCCCAGCAAAATACCCAAGATGGTGCACATTACAGAGTCTCACCCTTCCGCTGACTCGCCGGGATAATAGCAGCCGTGACTTCAGATCATCCAGGGTCGCTACCCCACCTGTGGCACGGTAATGACAAGCATAGGAAAATGACAGTCCATACAAGGCCAGTTGAACCGAGGAACACAACCTGGCTTCATATTACAGGGTCGGTTACTCCACCTGTGGCACGCACACTGAGAGGAGGTAACAACAAGTGTAGGAAGTTCATAGTCCATTGAGTCCATACAAGGTACAAGGCCAGTTGATCCGAGACTATTAAATAGTCTCCTGATGAGTCTCCTTTGGTGAGGACAATGAAACCCATAGAGACGAGAAGCTTGGAGAGTGAGTGTGTATACGTCACCTCACCCTATATACTGAAATGTGGGGTTTATGTTTTTTCTATTAGTCACCTTCTGACTAACCTATAGGTATAGTTTTACATTTGGAATTAATAAAGTTTAGTTTTATCCTTTTGTCAGCAAACATGAGGAATGACAAGAGACAACCCCTTTAAGATTCAATTTTGGTTAAAATGATTCCAACATTCAGAACATAAAAAAGGCTTCTCCCCTGGGTGACATCTCTGATGCTTATTAACAGTTGATTTCCAAGTAAAATATTTCCCACATTAAAAAAAATGAAAAAGGCTTCTCCTCTGTGTGACTGCTCTGATGTCTAACAAGAAGCTCTTTCCGGTTAAAATATTTCCCACATTCTGAACATGAAAAAGGTTTCTCCCCTGTGTGAGTTCTCTGGTGCGTAACCAAATTTGATTTCTGAACAAATCATTTCTCATATTCTGAACATGAAAATGGCTTCTCCCCTTTGTGAGTTCTCTGGTGGCTATCAAGAACCGATTTCTAGTTAAAACATTTCCCACATTCTGAAAAGGAAAAAGGATTCTCCCCAGTGTGGGTTCTCTGATGGCGATCAAAACTTTTTTTCCACTTAAAACATATCCCACATTCTGAACATGAAAATGGCTTCTCCCCTGTGTGGGTTCTCTGATGGCAATCAAGATTTATTTTCCGTTTAAAACATTTCCCACATTCTGAACAGGAGAAAGGCTTCTCCCCTGTGTGAGTTCTCTGGTGCGTAACCAAAGTTGATTTCTGAACAAAACATTTCTCACATTCTGAACATGAAAAGGGTTCTCTCCCTTTGTGAGTTCTCTGGTGGCTATCAAGAACCGATTTCTCCTTAAAACATTTCCCACATTCTGAACAGGAAAAAGGTTTCTCCCCTGTGTGAGTTCTCTGGTGGCTAACAAAATGTGATTTCTGTGCAAAACATTTCCCACATTCTGAACATGAAAAAGGTTTCTCCCCTGTGTGAGTTCTCTGGTGGCTAATAAACTGTGATTTCTGTGCAAAACATTTCCCACATTCTGAACAGGAAAAAGGCTTCTCCCCAGTGTGAGCTCTCTGGTGGCTATCAAGAATCGATTTCTTCTTAAAACATTTCCCACATTCTGAACAGGAAAAAGGCTTCTCCCCTGTGTGAGTTCTCTGGTGGGTAACAAGCGCTGATTTCCATTTAAAACATTTCTCACATTCTGAACACGAAAAAGGTTTCTCCCCTGTGTGAGTTCTCTGGTGGGTAACAAGCGCTGATTTCCGTTTAAAACATTTCTCACATTCTGAACATGAAAAAGGTTTCTCCCTGTGTGAGTTCTCTGGTGGCTAACAAAATGTGATTTCTGTGCAAAACATTTCCCACATTCTGAACATGAAAAAGGTTTCTCCCTGTGTGAGTTCTCTGGTGGCTAATAAAATGTGATTTCTGTGCAAAACATTTCCCACATTCTGAACAGGAAAAAGGCTTCTCCCCAGTGTGAGCTCTCTGGTGGCTATCAAGAATCGATTTCTTCTTAAAACATTTCCCACATTCTGAACAGGAAAAAGGCTCCTCCCCTGTGTGAGTTCTCTGATGTGCATTAAGATTTGATTTATCAGTATAACATTTCCCACATTCTGAACATGAAAATGGTTTCTCCCCTGTGTGAGTTCTCTGGTGGGTAACAAGCGCTGATTTCCGTTTAAAACATTTCTCACATTCTGAACATGAAAAAGGTTTCTCCCCTGTGTGAGTTCTCTGGTGGGTAACAAGCACTGATTTCTGTTTAAAACAATTCCCACAATCTGAACAGGAAAAAGGTTTCTCCCACTGTGAGTTCTCTGATGTCTATCAAGATGTGGTTTCCAGTTAAAACATTTCCCACATTCTGGACATGAAAATGACTTCTTTGCTTTAGGAGCAGTTTGTTTTTTAATGCCTCTTTTGTGACTTTGGTTTTCTTTAGTAGTCGGTAGTGAATCAGAAGATGGCACCTGTTTCATAGGATCAGATGCCAGCTCTTTGCTGTGAATGGATGATTGTATATCTGGAGTAACAGCAATCACTTCAGTTGTATCTTGTAGGATCTCAAGATCATCAAATTTAAAAATTGAAGATGTCAGCTGTCCATCTGATCTCCTGGTAGAGCCATCTGCTAAGAAAAAAAACAATTATTATTTTTTAATAAAATATCCTTGAGTTTTATATTTTTGAACATTTCTACTTAAACTGTCAATGAAAATGGCAAGCTATGAAAAAAAAACTTTATTTATCAAGACAATGACAGTTCACAGTCTAATAGAAAATCGTATATCACCTTTTAGCCGAAAAAGAGACCCAGCAATATTAAATTAAAATCATTCTTTTGTTAATATATATTAAAATATATTTTAAAATAACAAAATTGCCCACCAGGAGGATATTGAACGCCTTTCATAAAGAAATCCACAAATATATAAAGATGTCCTTAAGATAAATTCTTTTGCCCAATAGCAAGATCATAAAAGGCTAAACCCCAAAATTACAGCTATAAATACAAATACGCACAAAAACCAATATGAATATTCATATAAATAAAGATACCGTTATCTTGTATTTTGTGGGTATTTGTATTTATAGCTGTAATTTTGGGGTTTAGCCTTTTATGATCTTGCTATTGGGCAAAAGAATTTATCTTAAGGACATCTTTATATATTTGTGGATTTCTTTATGAAAGGCGTTCAAATATCCTCCTGCTGGGCAATTTTGTTATTTTAAAATATATTTTAATATATATTTACTCCTTTTCCCCGAAGGTGGTTTGCACGTTAATGACCGGGCCAATTTTTACAATTATTGTCTCTTTATAAGGTTATAACTCTGGAACGCTTCAATGGATCATTGCGATTCTGAGACTGTTTTCTCGTGACACATTGTACTTCACGGTAGTGGTAAAAAGTTTCTTCGATATAACTTGCTTTTATTTAAAAAAAAAAACGTAAATATGGCGAAAATTTTGAAAATTTTGCAATTTTCAAACTTTGAATTTTTATTCCTTAAGGGTATGTTTCCATGGTCAGAAAACCATCCGGATTAGCTGCAGATTGAACGCTGTGTCCTACCGCAGCGTTTAATCCGCAGTGGCCAGATGTTCCTGCATATTGGAGGGGATTTTATGAAATCCCGTCTCCACTATGCGTCCAATTACGCGGGTGACATACTCACAAAATCGGACATGCGGCGAGTCTTTTCAGATCGCAGCATGTCTATTTACCTTGCGGCGACGGAGCGTTGCCTCAAGGTAAATAGCACAGTCCTAAGTAGCGGTGCGGCAATTCCAGATGTGTTCAATGAACACATCCAGAATCACAGCGTGTTCAGAAGGGGGCGGGGCTTTGGGCGGAGCGTGGTTTCCGCTCCGTCCAAAGCGCATTGTTCCGGCCGTGGAACCATACCCTAAAACAGAGAAATATCTTACACAAAATAGTTAATAAATAACATTTCCCACATGTCTACTTTACATCAGCACAATTTTGGAACCAAATTTTTTTTTGTTAGGAAGTTATAAGGGTTAAAAGTTGACCAGCGATTTCTCATTTTTGCAACAAAATTTACAAAGCCATTTTTTTTTTAGGGCCCACCTCACATTTGAAGTCACTTTTATTGGTCTATATAGCAAAAAATACCCAAAAGTGACACCATTCTTAAAACTGCACCCTCAAGGTACTCAAAACCACATTTAAGAAGTTTATTAACCCTTCAGGTGCTTCACAGGAGCTGAAGCAACGTTGAAGGAAAAAATGAACATTTAACTTTTTAGTCACAAAAATTATTATTTACAAACATTTTTTTTTATTTTCACAAGGGTAAAAGAAGGAAATGGACAGATAAAGTTGTTGTACAATTTCTCCTGATTACACCAATACCCCATATGTGGGGGAAAACCACTGTTTGGGCGCACGGCAGGGTTCGCAAGGGAAGGAGCGCCATTTGACTTTTTCAAACCAAAATTGGCTGTAATTGAGATTGGACGCCATGTCGCATTTGGAGAGCCCCTGATGTGCCTAAACAGTGGAAATCCCCCACAAGTGACACCATTTTGGAAACTAGACCCCCTAAGGAACTTATCTAGATCTGTAGTGAGCACTTTGAAACCCCAAGTGTTTCACTAAAGTTTATAATGCCTGGGTGTGAAAAAAATTTTTCCACAAAAATGGTTTTTTAGTCCTCAATTTTTAATTTTTCCCAAGGAAATTGGACCCCAAAAGTTGTTGTCTAATTTGTCCTGAGTTCGCTGATACCCCATATGTGGTGGGGTAAACTGTTTGGGCGGACGGCAGGGCTTGGAAAGGAAGTAATGATGTTTTGTAATGCAGACATTGATGTGTGTCATGTTCCATTTGCAGAGCCCCAGATGTCCCTAAACAGTGGAAACCCCCACAAGTGACCCCATTTTGGAAACTAAACTCCCTAAGGAACTTATCTAGATCTGTCGTGAGCAATTTGAACCCCAAGTGCTTCATACAAGTTTATAATGCCCGGGCATGAAAATAAAAAATCCTATTTTTTTCCCCACAAAAATGATCTTTTAGTCACCAATTTTTTATTTTCCCAAGGGTAACAGGAGAAATTGGACCACAAACACGGATTTTGGTAAGAACTTACCTGTAAAATCCTTTTCAGCGAAGGAAGGGAGGGAGACACAGGATTCATTACTGATGGGTAGGCGGAGCCCCAGATCAGGATGTCACCTCAGATCAAAAGCGTGCTGACTGGCTGGCCCCTCCAGCTCGGGCTCCTCCTACTCAGCTCCAGTCGTACCAAAGCTTTAGGGAAGAACCAAGATCACCAGCAGAGCAACATAACCCCTTCTGAAGGAATCTTCAGAGAAAACACAAGGATACAGGTTATGCATGCAAAGTAAGCCAAAAACCACAGAGTTCCAGGTACTACTCACTGAACCTGACTACTGCGATGAGCTGGCGATGCTGGAACAGAGCCTTAGCGCGCTGACCTCAGCCCAGATATCGCAATCAGATAAAGGTCGCGCTGCATCTGAAAACATCAACACACTTCTGCCTTGGGAGGGTGCTGTGTCTCCCTCCCTTCCTTCGCTGAAAAGGATTTTACAGGTAAGTTCTTACCAAAATCCGTGTTTCAGCTGCAGATGGAAGGGAGGGAGCCACAGGATTCATTACTGATGGGACGTCCCAAAGCAGTTCAAAAATAAGGGTGGGAAAAACCAACAAAGGCAGAAACCCAACAACCTTAACAAGGAAACGCAACCAGCGCTAAACACAAGTTCATCTAGAACTTTCAACTACAGCTGCCTGCAGGACCCTACGTCCGAGGGCTGCATAAGCGGAAGCACTGGCGTCCACTTTATAAAAACTTTGTAAACGTGTGGACAGAGCGCCAAGTCGCCTCCCGGCAGAGCTGCACTGCCGAGGCACCTTGATGAAAAGCCCACGATGAAGCCACAGCTCTCGTGGAATGGGCTCGAATCTTAATCGGCAAGATTAACCCCCAATACGGTAAGCTTCCAGAACAGCTGACCGGATCCAACGAGCTATAAAATCCTTGGAGACTCGTTGACCACGCCGACGACCTGCTGGAACCACAAACAGGGAGTCCGTCTTACGAAAACCTTGAGTAATAGATAGATAAAACTTCAAGGCCCGCACTAAATCCAATGTGTGTAAAGCTCGCTCTTTCGCATTCTTCGGATCCGAACAGAGTGAAGGCAACACAATATCCTGGTTAACATGAAATTGTGACACTACTTTAGGTAGAAAATCACCCCGTGTGCGAAGCACTACCCGATCCGGAAAAAACTCCAGAAAAGGAGGCGAGCAAGAAAGAGCTGCCAACTCAGAAAAACTCTCCTCAAGAGGCGACCGCTACTAGGAAAGCCACCTTCCAAGAAAGTAAAGAAAGGCTAGCAGAATCCATAGGCTGAAAATGGTTTATGCTGAAGAGCCTCCAAAACAAGGTTGAGTCGCCAAGGAGACACGGGAGCCTTCCGCGGCGGAAACTTACGATCTATACCGCGGAAAAGGGAAAGCATGTCCCTACGCGAGGCAATAGCCCTCCGAAATAATAAGGACAGAGCAGAAAAACCTGACCTTTCAGGGTGCTAACTGTCAAACCCTTGTCTAACCCATGCTGTAGAAAACCAACAGATTGGGAATGGAAAACTTTCTCGGGTTCCGTGAAGATCCCGAACACCACAAAAAGAAGGTTTCCCAAGTTTTGTGGTAAATCCTAGTAGTAGCCGGACTTCTGGCTGAAAAACATCTACGGGTTAACATTTTGGTCTCAAGAGCTACTCCGTCAAACGCAGAGACTTCAAGTCCGGATAACGAGTGAGTCCCTGGGTTAACAGGACCGGGCGCAGAGGAAGTGGAAATGGCAGCGCCGCCAAAAGCGACACTAGTGTCGAGAAACACGTCCTCCTTGGCCAATCTGAGCTATCAAAATAGCCGGAATTCTCTCCAGTCTGATCCGACGCAGCACCAGAGGAAGTAAGGATATCGGCGGAAACGCATAGACTAGCTCGAAATGGTCCCACGGATCCACCAGAGCGTCTACCGCCACAGCCTTCATGTCCTTGTACCTGGACACGAAGGTCGGTAATTTGGTATCAAACCTGGACCCCATCAAGTCCACTTGGTGGGTTCCCCAACGGAAGCCTTCGGGAATCATCTTCTCGCGACTGAGGAAGTCCGCCGTGGTATTCTGGACTCCTGGAATGTGAATTGCAGAGATGACTGGAACCCTGGTCTCGGCCCAAATCAGTATCCGAGACACCTTCAGCATGGGAACTCCTCGTCCCGCCTTGGTGGTTGATATACGCGACAGCCGTCGCATTGTCTGTCCGCACTCGGACTGGCATACCGCTCAAGGAGACCGTCCAGAGTTGGAGGCAAAGAAAAAATTTTGCCCTCAATTCCAGGATGTTGATCGGTAGAACCGACTCTTCCGATGACCATACTCCCTGGATCCGAAGATCGTTCCAGACACCCTCCCCAGCCCGTCAGGCTGGTATTGGTGGTTATGACCGACCACTTCGGAGGGAGAAAGACTTTCCAGGGATAACGCTCCTGGACGTAACCACCATCCTAGGGATTCTCGCACCCCGCGAGAAATGGTGACACTGCAATCCAGTGATTGCGACCGATTCCAACGACTCAGAATGAGCCTGTGGAGAACTCTGAAATGAAATTGGGCAAACGGAGGTGCTCCATGGACGCCACCATCAAACCCAGAAAGCGCATACCTTCCGAAGGGACATTGCTGTCACAGACTTCATAATCTGTACATGTTGGAGCAGACATGCCTGCTTGTCTGGAGGTAGGGACAACACCGCCCGTACCGTGTCGAAATGCATCCTCAAAAACAGGATTGCCTGCGACGATTCCAGAGACGACTTCTCCTTTGAGGCCACAATCGAAAGGTCGTCCAAATAGGGACGAATCGTAAGTCCCCGTCTTTGAAGAATTGCCATGAGATTTAGGCGCCAGAATCGTTGTAAAAATTCTGGGCGATAAGGCCAAGTCGAATGGCCGAGCCACAACCTGGTAATGGTTGATTCTATGGCAAAAATGAAGGAAGCGCTGATGAGCTCTTCCGACGGAAACATGCCAATAAGCGTCGCGAATGTCGATTGACCAAAGAATCGATCTGCGACAGGGCTGCCATAACGGAGCGAAGCGACTTCATGCTTGGCTCTGACGGAATGTCAGATGTCAGTCCGCCTTGGCGGATTTTTTTTTTTTTGAAAAAGAGAGAGAGAGAGACGACACAAACCCCCAGAGGGTTGGCCAGATCATCCCTTGAACCGAAAGGGACTGTCAATAACTATTGGCACTAGTCCTGCCAGACGCAGAAGTCACAGCTCTGCGCTGCGATAAAGCTGTTTCTTTTGCCTTTGTCTTGGCAATCAGCTCCGTGAGGTCAGTCAAATAGCTGACCACTTTCTAAGCTAAAAATAGCAAAACCTGTTGGAAAACCGCGTTCCATCCAAGTTACAGTGCTCTTCTGACTGTAACTGCTGAGGATTGCGCCCTGGATAGCAGTGACGCATTATCCTTCAACTAGAAAAGCCCATCTACCTCGATAGAGGGGATCCATCTTGCCTCGCCGTCCTTAGACGGTCCAACCGGCTCAGGGGAATCTATGTACACGGCCTCGCAGATGGAAATTGTTGCCGTCTCCGTTTTTCTGTCCAGCGTGTCCTGCAGACTCGCCTTCCCTCTTACCAGGAAGATTTGCTAAGCTGGAATGAAGGGACATTCACTTCAGGAGAAAGGGTCCAATCAACAAACAACTCCGTAGAAAAACGGATACAGTTTGTAAGGTCGTCGCGACCCATGCAACATCCGGGCCGACTTACCAGGACGACAAGTTACCTCCTCCGGTAACTGTAACGTCCACATGGCTTCCACAGAAAGTTTAGTACGGCCCATGAGAGAGAGGCAGGGAGTCCCTGCCGAACCTCCTTGTCCGAATCGGACTTCTTCGCTAAGCGAGGAAGAAGGCACCGATTTTGTGTCGCTTCCTTGAGAGGATCTAGCTGACACTCCATAACCTAAAAGGTCAGACAGGCCATTAATAGAAACCAGTGAAGGCCTCCATTTTGACACCACTGGAACCTCCGACCGTGCATGAGTCGAGGTCTGCGTGTCAGATACGCGAGGCTGGTCCGTAGCGGAACTGGGAGAGGATCTCTGACATTTGCATAGTATATGGCAGGATAAACCTGTCAGTAACCAGAGAAATTCTTAAATAAAAAACAAAAGCTGAAGGGTTAAAGCTCCAAAGGGAGAGCTACCCCAGTTGTCTCCCATTAAGAGTTAACCGCCTAAGAAGGGGTTAAAGTAGCAGACTCCCCACAACCTTGATAATGAAAAAGGGTGTGCGAATCTCAGGCGCCTCTTATAAGGTCGCAGCTGCAGGACAGCTATGCCACACTAAACAGAAAAAACGTTCTGTAGCGTAGGCGCAGGACACAACATATCCGTAGCGCAGGCGCAGGACACAGCACATCCGTATGACATAGCGCAAGCATTTGGACGCTCCTCACACAGTATATGACGGGTTAAAAACTGTCAGTAACTGTTTCTCATATATCAAACAAGAAACAACGGACAATGAAGGGTTAAAGCTCTTACAGCATGAGCTACCCAGCTGACCCTTCAAAACAAGGGTTAACCGCCATCCAAGGGGTTAATGCCGCAGCCTCCCAGAGCCCCTGCTGGACGGAGGAATATTGCAGGAACTGACTCAAAAAAGACGCCCTGCGCTCCCAGATATATGCGGTACAGCCGCAGATCGGGAATAAACTCAGGAAGGCGCCCTGCAGTTGAAGGGGTTAAGCTTCCGCAGAAGCGACTCACCCTGCTGGTAATAGCTGCCGGGAGGAAAGGGAGAGCGATGGCCCCGAGGAGCTTCCAGCTCCTGCATTAATAATGGCCGCCGCGCTGTGTCTCCATGTAGAAGATGCAGGAAATGGAGACTGCCAGAAAGCGCGCGCTCAGAGTGCCGCGAAAATTCAAATAAAAAAGCGGGAACTCCTCTCTCCTCACCGTGACTGAATACATGTACCGGCGGTCGCCGCCGCGACCGTTGAATGCACACTGATATCACACAGTGAATACATGTAATAACGCTGCCACCGCAGTCGTTAAAGCACACTGACATAATTACAGTGAATACATGTAATAACGCTGCCACCGCAGTCGTTAAAGCACACTGACAATCACAGTGAATACATGTAATAACGCTGCCACCGCAGTCGTTAAGGCACACTGATAACACACAGTGAATGCATGTAATAACGCTGCCACCGCAGTCGTTAAGGCACACTGCCATAATCACAGTGAATACATGTAATAACGCTGCCACCGTAGTCATTAAGGCACACTGCCATAATCACAGTGAATACATGTAATAACGCTGCCACCGCAGTCGTTAAAGCACATAGTGGTACATGTAATAGCGCTGCCACAGCAGTCGCTAAAGTACTACACACATTATAAAAAAGGAATGTGGAGTACTCACCAGCTTAGCGCCACAGGGACCCCTCAGGATTTGTGGCGCTTGTGCCCATGCTTCCCCCCCAGGGCGAGGAACGCAGTGACCGCACGTGTGGTTTGCGTCCTCGCCAGGGAAGCTCTCCTCATCCCCCAGTGCCGGCAAGATTCTGCAGGGACCATAGTGTAAATACAGATCCGCCAAGGGAGAGGTTGGGGTACAGCAGCGCTGGTACCCCTGAGACCTCTAGACCAACTGGTGATCCAAGTCTCTTGTCCGAATATAAAATAATAAAATCTTCTGAGGAGCTGCTTCCAGCAGCGACCATCCTCTGGGACCTCAAATCTTAGACTGGAGCTGAGTAGGAGGAGCCCGAGCTGGAGGGGCCAGCCAGTCAGCACGCTTTTGATCTGAGGTGACATCCTGATCTGGGGCTCCGCCTACCCATCAGTAATGAATCCTGTGGCTCCCTCCCTTCCATCTGCAGCTGAAAAGTTGTTGTCCAATTTGTCCTGAGTACGCTGATATCCAATATGTGGGGGGGGACCACTGTTTGGGCGCACAGCAGAGCTCGGAAGGGAAGGAGTGCCATTTGACTTTTTCAAACCAAAATTGGCTGGAATAGAGATTGGACGCCATGTCGCATTTGGAGAACCCCTGATGTGCAAAAACAGTGGAAACCCCACACAAGTGACCCCATTTTAGAAACTGAACCTCCTAAGGAACTTATCTAGTTCTGTGGTGAGCAATTTGAACCTTCAAGTGCTTCACACAAGTTTATAATGTAGAACCGTAAAATTAAAAAAATCATATTTTTTCCACAAAAATGATTTTTTCAATCCAATTTTTATATTCCTAAGTAGAGTTGAGCGAAACAGGTCGGTCAGATTCAAAAATCGCCGACTTTCGCCAAAGTCGGGTTTCATGAAACGAAACCTGACCATGGCGTGAGGTCGGTCATGTGTTCGGCGACAATTTTGCCGAAGTCGGTTTCCCCATACTACTTTAAAGGCCTTTTCTCGGCCAATGAGCAAGGACACAGGCTGTGGGCCATGGGCAGCGGCCAGGATCATCTTAGAGAAGGGCATTGCAGTGATTGGCTGGCTTTGTGTGGCATCACAGTACATATAAAATCTCTCAGCGCCGACCGCCATTTTACTTCTGCAGATCTAAAGGTACTGCCACACTTAGCGATCTCGTTAGTGATCACGATAACGACGCAAGCTAACAAGATCGTTGGTGTGATCTCTTTTAGGTCGCTAGTAGCTGTCAAACAGGAGATCTCATAAACGACACATCAGCGGTCAGCGATCTCTTTAACGACTTTGGCGGTCGTTAGGATGTCATTAGCATGTACTGAGCGCTTCTGATTCATAGGAATTTCCAGCATCGCTCCTGCTCTCTGCGTCCTGCAAGCCTGCTTTGCAACTTCTGTGATCCTCTCTGTGACGCAAAAGAGAACTTACAGATATTGTGATCCACTCCGTGACGCTAAAAAACCCTAGTCCCGCCTGCGCCGCTGTCATACGTCACCAACGAGGTCGCTCGTCGTTCGCAAAAGGTGCCAAACACAGCGATATAGGCTCACCAGCGGGACGCCAACGATCAAAAAACGGTCCAGAACGCTAGTGAACGATCAGCGACATCACAGCAGGGGCCGCATCGTTGCTACATGCCACACACAACGAGGTCGCTAAGGAGATCGCTAGTGATGTTTTAGCGATCTCGTTAGCGATCTCGTTTAATGTGGCATACCTTCAAGTGTAAGGAGAGGTTGCTGACGCGGATTCTCAGCAGGGAGAGCGTTAGGCAGGGCCCAAAACTAAAAACTGTGCTTGTGCTGATAGCGATTAGCTGTACAGTTACTGTGCAGTGAAAGGGGAGGATTTTGGTGTGTGCAGCAACGCTGGTTATTAGGCTGCCTGCCAGTGACAGAGTCGAAATTGCTTGTGTGGAGTAGCAGAGCTGATTAATAGGCTGCCTGCCTGTGATAAGGGGGAAATTTCTTTCAGTTACCGAGTGTTCATTTTTTCCCACACCGTATAGAGCTGTACGCTCCTCACAGTACCGTGTACCGGCTGGTATCACGGACAAATACATGCTGACTATCTGTGTGTGACTCCTGAAATATATATGGAGATTTACAATTCACCCAATACTGTATACAGCTGTACGCTACAGATAGAGTACACTTTTTCTGCCTTTCATATTCTGCTGTTATCCAAACTGGGCCTGTGGCCGTGTCTGTGACTCCAGAAATATATACGGAGATTTACAATTCCCCCAACACTGTATACAGCTGTACGCTACAGATAGAGTACACTTTTTCTGCCTTTCATATTCTGCTGTTATCCAAACTGGGCCTGTGGCCGTGTCTGTTACTCCTGAAATATATACGGAGATTTACAATTCCCCCAACACTGTATACAGCTGTACGTTACAGATAGAGTACACTTTTTCTGCCTTTCATATTCTGCTGTTATCCAAACCGGGCCTGTGGCCGTGTCTGTGACTCTGGAAATATATACAGAGATTTACAATTCCCCCAACACTGTATACAGCTGTACGCTACAGATAGAGTACACTTTTTCTGGCTTTCATATTCTGCTGTTATCCAAACTGGGCCTGTGACGGTGTCTGTTACTCCTGCAATATATAAGGAGATTTAAAATTCCCCCAACACTGTATACAGCTGTACGCGACTGAAGCAGTACATTTTTCTTGATTTTGATATTCTGGTGTTAGCCAGACTGGGCCTGTGACCGTGTGTCTTACTGCTGAAATATATACGGAGATTTACAATTCCTCCAACACTGTATACAGCTGTACGCTACTGAGACAGTGCACTTTTCCTGATTTTCATTTTCTGGTGTTAGCCAGACTGGGCCTGTGACAGTATGTCTTACTGCTGAAATATATACTGAGATTTAAAATTCCCCAACACCGTATACAGCTGTACGCTACTGATACAGTACACTTTTCCTGATTTTGATATTCTGGTGTTAGCCAGACTGGGCCTGTGACCGTGTGTCTTACTGTTGAAATATATACGGAGATTCACAATTCCTCCAACACTGTATACAGCAGTATGCTTCTGATACTGTACACGTTTTTGGTTTTTATATTCTAGTGTAATCCATACTGAGCCTGTGAGAGTCTGTGTCTGTTACTCCACAAATATATACGGAGATTAAAATTTTTCACCTTCACCGTATACAGCTGTACGCTTCTGTACCATATATCTGCTGTTATTTTGGGTACATTTACACAAACATGAGGAAGTATGGTGGAAGAGGTCGCAGACGTGGTCGTGGGGGGCCACCTGCTACTGATGGTGGTGGTGGTGCATTTGCTGGTAGTGCCAAAAGCACAATAGCACCTAAGGCAGGAGGTGTTGAGCCTGCCTCATCATCTGGCTACAGAAGGCCTAAAAGGCTCCCTTTTCTGGGAGTAGGTAAACGCTTTCAAAGCGGGAGCATCAGGAACAGGTTTTGTCTTACATTGCCGAAAGAGCCTCCAGCTCTATCTCCTCTTCTGAAGTTTCAAAAGCTCCAAGCACTGAGTCACCAGTGCAGGCTTCTGGTCAGGAACAAGCCCTTTCCTTGTGTCCTTCACCACTACCAAATTGAAGGATGCGGCAACCACACTTCAGATCACTCCATGGAGCTCTTTTCACATACAATGCCTGGGTTATCAAGTCAAATCCTGAATTCCCCACTCCAAGATGAATCTGACATGGAGTGCACTGATGCACAGCTACTGCTAGATGATTGTGCTGGTACATTCAACCACAGCACTACATTGACCTTGCAGTCTATTGAGCCAGAATCTGACCCTGATGAAACTCAGGTGCCCCTTCCCGCATACTCTACCACCTTACACGGTGACACAGAGGAAGGTGCAGATGAAATTGAAGAGGAGGTGATGGATGACCCAGTTGTTGACCCGGATTGGCAACCAACGGGGGAAGAGGGTGCCGCTGGCACTAGCTCAGAAGAGAAGGATCCGCAGTAGGTATCGACATCTCAGCTGGGGTTATCTGGCAAAAATGTGTTAAAAAAAAAAAAAAAAAAGAGTTGTAGGACAGGTTGGCCAGACGGTCAAATTAGCACAGCGTGCAAGGCCTGAAAATTTATACCATAGTAGGAAGAGTCCAGTGTGGCACTTTTTGACCAAAATCCTATTGATGAGGTAAAGGTTATCTGTAAAAAGTTCCTAAGAACCTTTAGCCGAGGGAAAAATCTCAAAAATTTGAATACCAGTTGCATGCTTAGACATTTACTGAACATGCACATGCAAGCGTGGACGGACTACAAAAACTCAGGTAGCACATGTGCACCGGCTCCGACTGAAGTTAGCCAGCAACGCTCCATCGCTTCCCCCACTGTAAGCCCACCGGTTGGCACACCACCAGCAAGAAATGTTGAGGTGTCGTCGCAAGGCCGAATGTTATGATTTGGTAGCTGAGGAGTGCAGGCAAAAAAGGCAATACACCAGAGCAGTTGGAATCTATGAGATTGCAGTACCCTGACTAACCACCACAACTAGAGGCAGCCGTGGAGCGTTCCTACGTTGGTCCTAGACGCCTCGTCACAGCCTGAGAAACTAACTACACCTAAAGATAGAAATAGGAAAGCTATCTGCCCCGGAGCAGAACCCCAAAGATAATAGAAAGCCCCCAAACATGTAATGGCGGTTAGACAAGATGAAATACTGACACAGAAAGAAAATAGTATGAGCAAACGCTGGGGCCCAAACTATCTAAATAGAAAAGGATAGGAAGGGTACTTACTGCAATCCCAGAAAACCCTGAAAAGCACCAACTCTACTAATTTCAAAAACACCTGAGATCACACGACCTCTTCCACCTAAATTAGTTCTCTGGTGTAACAAAATCAAAACAGCAGCCACTGAAAAAACTGGAAAAAGCAAAAGTACAAACATCAGTGGCTGAACTAAACTGAGAGGGCAAAAGCCCCCGGAGGGGACCCTGAAGGCCCCCACAGAAGTGCAGGACAAAATGCAAAAATATAGCACAAAAACAAAAAGAAGAAAATGTCTTATCTGTTAGCAGGAGATGCAGACAAGACACAGCAGGCTACAAGGGAAACAGGAATGAAGGATTCAGACCAGAACAATTGATTACCGGCAACCCTGATGGGAAAGTGACTCCCTTATATAAGACCAGTCAGTAACACCTGATTCCCAGTCCTCACAATCTTCACTGGACAAACCAGCACCGCTTGTAACCACCAGAGGGAGCCTCTGCTCAGAACTCATCTCAAACCCATTCACAACAGTACCCCCCCCTTGAGGAGGGGTCACCGAACCCTCATTTGAGCAACCAGGTCGGTCAGGATGAGTTCTATGATACGCACGGATAAGTCTCCTAGCATGGATGTCCGAAGCAAACACCCAAGAATTGTCTTCCTGACCATAACCTCTCCATTTAACCAAATACTGGAGTTTCCGTCTAGAAAAACGAGAATCTAATATTTTCTCAACCACATACTCCAGATTGCCCTCAACCAAAACAGGGTCAGGAGGCACAGCAGCAGGAACCACTGGCTCAACAAACCTCTTCAACAAGGACTTGTGGAACACGTTATGGATCTTAAATGTCCCTGGAAGAAGCAAACGAAAAGAAACAGGATTAATAATCTCCATGATCTTATAAGGTCCAATGAACCTAGGCTTAAATTTAGGAGATGCTACTCTCATAGGAATATTCTTTGAGGACAACCAGACCAAGTCCCCCACTTCAAACCGAGGACCATCAGTCCTATGCCGGCTAGCAAACCGCTGGGCCCTCTCCTGAGAGAGGGACAACCTCCCCACTACCTGGTCCCAAATCTGTTGCATACGCTCCACAACAGAGTCAACAACTGGACAGACAGAAGCCTCCGTCTGTCCTGAAGAAAATCGAGGGTGAAACCCAGAATTACAGAAAAACGGAGACATCAAAGTGGCAGAGCTAGCCCTATTATTAAGAGCAAACTCAGCCAAAGGCAAAAAAGAGACCCAGTCATCCTGATCAGCAGACACAAAGCATCTTAGATAAGTCTCCAATGTCTGGTTTGTTCTCTCAGTTTGACCATTGGTCTGAGGATGAAATGCCGAGGAGAAAGACAATTGAACACCCAGTTTAGAACAAAAAGTCCTCCAAAATCTGGAAACAAACTGGACTCCTCTGTCAGACACAATGTTCTCAGGAATGCCGTGTAAACGAACCACGTGCTGAAGGAACAACGGCACCAATTCAGAGGAGGAAGGCAACTTAGGTAATGGCACAAGATGTATCATTTTGGAAAACCTATCACAAATTACCCAGATGGTGGTCATTCTCTGAGAAACGGGAAGGTCGGAAATGAAATCCATAGAGATATGGGTCCATGGTCTCTTGGGCACAAGCAATGGCATCAACAAACCACTAGAGCGAGAGCAAGGCTTGGAGCGAGAGCAAGTCCCGCAGGACTGCACAAATTCCCTGACATCACGAGACAAGGTAGGCCACCAAAAGGACCGACTAACCAAATCTCTGGTACCAAAAATTCCGGGATGCCCAGCCAATGCGGAACAATGAATCTCAGACATCACACCTTTTTCCACTGGTCCGGGACAAACAATTTTCCAACAGGGCAGCACTCGGGCCTATCCTCCTGACACCCCTCCAGAGCAAGTCTCAAATTGGGCGAGATGGCGGAAAGAACTACACCCTCTTTCAAAATAACAGAAGGATCAGATAACTCAGGAGAGTCCGCAAGGAAACTCCTCGAGAGGGCATCCGCCTTAACATTCTTACTGCCAGGAAGAAAGGAAACCACAAAATTAAAACGTGTGAAAAACAAGGCCCACCTGGCCTGTCTAGGATTGAGTCGCTTGGCAGTTCCAGATAGACCAGATTCTTATGGTCCGTAAGGACCACCACCTGATGTTTGGCTCCCTCCAGCCAATGTCTCCACTCTTCAAAAGCCCACTTCATGGCCAATAACTCCCGATTACCCACGTCATAATTACGTTCAGTAGGAGAAAATTTTCGAGAGAAAAAGGCACAAGGGTTACTTTTAGAGGTCTCTGGATCTTTTTGGGACAAAACGGCACCTGCCCCAATTTCAGAGGCATCAACCTCCACCTGAAATGGCAGAGAAACATCAGGCTGCCGTAGAACAGGAGCAGAAGTGAATCTCTGCTTAAGTTCCTGAAATGCAGAGACTGCCTCAGGAGGCCAATTCACCACATCAGAACCCTTTCTGGTCAAATCAGTTAATGGTTTAACAATAACCGAGAAATTACCAATAAATTTACGATAAAAATTGGCAAAACCCAAAAATCTCTGAAGAGCCTTTAATGAAGTAGGTTGGACCCAATCACAGATGGCCTGAACCTTGACCGGGTCCATTTCAATAACAGATGGGGACAAAATGAATCCCAGAAATGAGATCCTCTGTACGCCAAAAAGACACTTTGATCCCTTCACATACAGAGCATTCTCTCTCAAAATCTGGAATACAGTTCGAACATGTTTCACATGAGAGTCCCAGTCATTAGAAAAAATCAAGATATCATCCAAATAAACAATCAGAAATTTGTCCACAAAATCCCTGAAAATGTCATTCATGAAGGACTGGAAGACGGAAGGAGCATTAGTGAGCCCAAAGGGCATCACTAGGTACTCAAAATGCCCTTCAGGGGTATTGAATGCCGTCTTCCATTCATCCCCGTGCTTAATGCGAATAAGGTTATACGCCCCCCTGAGGTCAAGCTTGGTAAACCAAGTAGCGTTTTTCACCCTAGAAAACAGGTCAGAAATCAAGGGTAACGGGTATTGATATTTCACAGTAATATTGTTCAAGAGACGATAATCAATACACGGCCTTAATGAACCATCCTTTTTGGCCACAAAGAAAAAACCGGCACCTAAGGGTGAAGAGGATGGTCTGATATGACCCTTCTCCAATGATTCCTTGATATAAGACCGCATAGCGTCATGTTCAGGTACAGACAAGTTAAAAAGGCAACCTTTAGGGAATTTACTACCCGGCACTAATTCAATAGCGCAGTCATAGCTCCTATGGGGAGGCAAGGATGCAGATTTACTTTCGCTAAACACATCAGAAAAATCAATCAAAAAGTCAGGAACATCCTGAGCCTGGGGGAGGCAGAAAAAACAGGAGTGTGGGTATTAACACATTGGCAGCCCCAACTGGTTACAGACACAGATTTCCAATCCAAAACAGGATTATGAGACTGTAACCAAGGGAAACCCAGCACGATAATGTCATGCAGATTATACAGAACCAAAAATTTGCAGCACTCCTGGTGATCAGGTTCAACCCTCATTATCACCTGAGTAGAAAACTGGGGTTTATTCTCAGCCAAAGGGGTAGAATCGATCCCCAGTAGGGGAATAGACTTCTGTAGGGGTATCAAGGGAAACCCACAACGTTTAGCAAAATCATAATCCATCAGGTTAATAGCTGCTCCAGAATCAACGAAAGCCTGAGCAGAAAATGAGGACAGAGAGCATATCAGAGTGACAGTTAATAAAAACTTAGTCTGAACACTACCCAAGACAACTGAGCGTGCAAAACGTCTTCCCCGCTTAGGGCAGACTGAAATAGCATGAGAGGCATCACCACAGTAGAAACATAACCCATTGCGCTTTCGAAACTCATGACGCTGTGCCCCAGACACCACTCTATCACACTGCATGGGTTCAGAAGCTGGTTCACAAGGCAACACCATACCACGCATACTTCTCCGCTCACGCAAACGTCTGTCAATTTGAATCGCTAATGACATAGAATCACTGAGACCAGAGGGGACAGGGAATCCCACCATAACATCCTTTACATTATCTGACAGACCCTTCCGGAAAAGGGCTGCCAAAGCGTCGTCATTCCATTTGGTCAGGACTGCCCACCTACGGAATCTCTGACAGTATAACTCAGCGTCATAAAGCCCCTGATTTAATGCCAACAAGGCTTTTTCAGCTTGATCAGTGACATTAGGCTCATCGTACAATAACCCCAAAGCCTGAAAAAATGCATCAACATCACTCAAAACAGGATCCCCAGGTGTCAGGGAAAAAGCCCAATCCTGAGGATCGCCGCGCAGGAGAGAGATGATAATTTGAACCTGCTGCGCTGCGTTCTCTGAGGACTTAGATTTTAAGGCAAAAAACAATTTACAATTATTTTTGAAATTCTGAAACTTAGCTCGATCCCCTAAAAAAATCTGGCATGGGAATTCTAGGTTCCACAACAGGCAACCCAGCAAGATAGATAGCAATACTCCGAACCTCAGTGGCAAGCTGATCCACATGGCCAGACAACTGTGCAAAACTCCATTGAGAGAAAAGATCCTCCCCAGCACCCAGAGATACAGAGGGAAAAAAAAAAAAAATGCAACAAACAGAAAAATATCTCTGACAACTCTGACAACCTTTTTCTTTCCAATATTTTTTCCCTTCTGTGAGTACCATACAATTTTCAATTTTTAGGCCGGTGATACTGTATGTTTCGGTAGCTGAGGAGTGCAGGTAAAAAAGGCAATACACCAGAGCAGTTGGAATCTATGAGATTGCAGTACCCCGACTAACCACCACAACTAGAGGCAGCCGTGGAGCGTTCTACGTTGGTCCCAAAACGCCTCGTCACAGCCTGAGAAATAAACTAAACCCTAAATAGAAATAGGAAAGCTTTGCCCCGGAGCCGAACCCCAAAGATAATAGAAAGCCCCCAAACATGTATGGCGGTTAGACAAGATGAAAAAACTGACACAGAAAGAAAATAGTTATGAGCAAACGTGGGGCCCAAACTAAATAAATAGAAAAGGATAGAAGGGTACCTTTACTGCCAATCCCAGAAACCTGAAAGGCACCAACTTACTAATTTCAAAAACACCTGAGATCACACGACCTCTACCACCTAAATTAGTTCTCTTGTTTAACAAATCAAAACAGCAGCCACTGAAAAAAACCCCGGGGAAAAAGCAAAGTAAAAAACATCAGTTTGGGTGGGAACAAACTGAGGGGCAGAAGCCCCCGGAGGGGACCCTGAAGGCCCCCACAGAAGTGCAGGACAAAATGCAAAAATAGCCAAAACCAAAAGAGAAAATGTCTTATCTGTTGCAGGAGATGCAGACACGACACAGCAGGCAACAGGGAAACGGAATAAAGGATCCAGACCAGAACAATTGATTTACCGGCAACCCTGAGGGAAGGTGATCCCTTTTATAAGACCAATCGTAACACCCGATTCCCAGTCCTCACAATCTTCACTGGAAACTGCACCGCTTGTAAACAAAAAGGGAGCCCCTCTCAAAACTCATTTAAACCCATTAAACATTCAGCCCGGGAGGCTAGCTCTACTGGGGGGGAATGGGGTG
>JARQOD010002027.1:0-29719 GCA_033576555.1 Oophaga sylvatica
CCCGGCCCGGGTGTTTTTTTACCGGGAAAACCCAAAAGGGTCCGGGCAAGGGCTAAAAAACCAGCGGGGGACCCTTGCATTTTCCCCCCCCTGGTTTCCCTCATCCATCTGAGGGGGGCATGGTCAGATATCAACCCTAAATTTTCGCCCCACTAGATAGTACCCTTTAAGGTGTCCACTGCCCATTTTAGGGCCCCAAGCATTCCTTCCCCACGACGAGTAATTCTTCTCACACGAAGATAGCTTCCTCCCCTCAGGTAAAGGACTGGATGCTCCTCCCCATTTATTCCTGTGACAGAACTGCAAAACAGATAAAAGTCCTCGTACTCTAACCGAGTACTCTCTTCAGCACACACACTGGAGGTTTCCACACCTCCAGCCACTCACACCTGTGGTCAGCAGTCGGCTTATTTATATCTTAGACATCCAGCTAACATAGAACACGTGACTGGTCATGTGGTAGTGACATCATCACAGGTCCTTTAACCACATACACTGCTATAGTGATGCCACTACCCAGGGCTAATGTGTACTGGGCTACATAACAGATACAAGGCATCTCTGAGCCAGATACCTCCCGTCTATAACACAACCCTTTGCCACTCTACATACCTCCCCCCTCTGCCTAAAGCCGTGGGGCTTGGCACTTTCTCCCACTAGACACGGGATTCTTGAGAGGGCATCAGCATTACCGTGTAGCTTCCCGGCCCTGTGTTCTACCTGGAAACTAAAGTCCTGCAGGGCTAAGAACCAGCGGGTGACCCTTGCATTTCTATCCCTGGTTTCCCTCATCCATCTGAGTGGGGCATGGTCAGATATCAATCTAAACTTTCGTCCCACTAGATAGTACCGTAAGGTGTCCACTGCCCATTTTATGGCCAAGCACTCCTTCTCCACGACAGAGTAATTCTTCTCACACGAAGATAGCTTCCTGCTCAGGTAAAGGACTGGATGCTCCTCCCCATGTATCTCCTGTGACAGAACTGCTCCCAATCCGACATCTGAGGCATCTGTTTGAAGAACAAACTCCTTCTTAAAGTCTGGGGCTATCAGGACCGGTTGTTTACACAGGGCCCCTTTCATTTCTTGGAAGGCCAACTCTGCTTCTTCAGACCATTTTACCATCACTGATTTGGTCCCTTTCAGCAGATCAGTCAGAGGGGCAGCCCTCGTGGCGAAGTTTGGGATGAATCTCCTGTAGTACCCGACAATCCCCAGGAAGGCTTTCACTTGTTTCTTGGACAACGGTCTTGGCCATGTTTGAATCGCCTCTATTTTATTGATTTGGGGTTTTATTCCACCACGACCTACTACATATCCAAGGTACTTGGCCTCTTCCTTCCCCAAGGCACACTTCTTTGGGTTTATTGTAAACCCTGCTTCTCTTAGAGCATCAAACACTGCTTGGACCTTTCCCAGATGACTCTCCCAGTCCGGGCTGAAAATAACGATATCATCCAGGTACGCAGCGGCGTATTGCTTATGAGGTGCCAGAATCCTATCCATGGCTCTCTGGAAGCATCCGTCTGGTGTTGAAAACGCCGTTTTCTCCTTGGCTTCCTGGGCCATGGGAATCTGCCAGTATCCTTTCGTCAAATCCAAGGTGGTTATGTACCTGGCGGGTCCAAGTCTTTCGATGAGCTCATCAACGCGTGGCATGGGATATGCGTCACACTTGGAGACCTCATTCAGCTTCCTATAATCATTGCAGAATCTCCATTCTCCATCAGGTTTCGGGACCAAGACGATAGGACTCGCCCAACCGCTCTTGGATTCCTCAATGACTCCGAGCTTCAACATACGCTCCACCTCCTTGGAGATTACTTCTCGACGGGCCTCAGGGATTCGATAGGGCATCACATTCACCCGCACATGTGGCTCTGTCAGAACTTCATGCTCTATGACCTTCGTGCGCCCTGGCAACTCTGAAAACAGGTCCCTGTTCCTCTGGAGCAACTCCCGGCATTGCTGTTTCTGGTCCTTTGATAGGGTCTCTGCTATCGTAACCCCTTCAACGTCACCTTCTGAGTGGCCCAGCAAGCACGGAGTTACAGCTAACTCTCTATCATGCCATGGCTTGAGGAGGTTGACATGGTACACCTGGTTTGGTTTCCGTCTTCCGCGTTGGTGAATCCTATAGTTTACTTCACCAAGCTTCTCCATCACCTCATACGGCCCTTGCCATTTGGCCAAGAACTTGCTTTCCACCGTCGGAACTAGCAAGAGCACTCGGTCTCCCGGATTGAACTGTCTCACTCTGGCTGATCGGTTGTAAACCCTGGCCTGGGCTTCTTGTGCCTGGAGGAGGTGTTCCTTCACGATTGGCATCACCTTCGCAATCCTCTGTTGCATCAGGGCCACATGCTCAATAACGCTTCGGTGGGGCGTCACTTCAGCTTCCCAGGTTTCCTTGGCGATATCCAGGAGACCTCGCGGATGTCGGCCATATAGAAGCTCAAACGGTCAGAACCCCGTGGAGGCCTGAGGAACTTCACGGATGGAAAACATCAGGTAGGGTAAGAGACAGTCCCAGTCTCTACCATCCTTTTCTATGGCTTTTCTTAGCATGCTCTTTAGGGTCTTGTTGAATCTCTCAGGGGAATTGCCTCCGGATAGCGTGTGGCATAGTCCAGGATGACTAATATATACTGATGGCCCCGGGCTGATTTAACTAGGGGACCGACCAAGTCCATGGCAATTCTCTCAAATGGCACTTCAATAATGGGCAGTGGCACCAGGGGGTTCCGGAAATGAGAGGTAGGGGCAGTTAACTGACATATAGGGCAGGACCTGCAATAGTTTACTATCTCCCGGTGACATCCAGGCCAATAGAATCTTTGAATAATCCGTTCCTGTGTTTTGTCTACCCCTAGGTGTCCCCCCAAGATGTGTGAATGGGCCATATCCAACACCTTCCGTCTATAGGACCGGGTACTAGCAACTGCTCCACCAACTCCTCCCCTTATTTTCGTGACCCGATACAACAGCTCCCCACTCAGCATAAAGTATGGAAATCTGGTGTCGGCCCCCGGTTCCTGTGCAACCCCATCAATGACAGTGACATTATTGAAGGCTTCCTTCAGAGTTGGGTCCCTGTGTTGGGCAGTCCCAAAATTCTCACTGGCCACCCCTAACTCTGGAATATCAGATACAGGAGACACTTCTTCCTCATCTCCTACCAGGACACAAAAAGGAAACCTGTCTTCCTCTGGGTATGGGGCTACCTGATTAGGGCTTACTGGTTCCCTATTCTGGCTAGTGACCTCAGCAGACTTTCCCCACAGATCCCAGAATAAACAAAAATCTCGGCCTATAATTATAGGGTGTAACAAGTCCCGAACCACCCCGACTTCATGGGACTCAGTGCCCAGCGCAGTCTCAATGTCCACTCTGGCCATAGGGTAGTCCTTTGCATCGCCGTGTATGCATCGCACGCCAACCTTTTTCCCCGGGAGTAGTTTGAGAGGCAGATTCGCCCTCACCAGGGTCACAAGACTCCCGGAGTCCAGCAGCGCCGTTACTACTCGACCATTCACTCTCACGGGACATGCTTGGGGCCCCTCGTTCAGGATAGAATGCACACTGCAGACTGGATCGGCATAGAATGAGATACGACGTCCCATGCTGCAGTCCATCTGCTCGGTAGTCTGGGGACACCGTGCAGCTATATGTCCTGGCCTGTGACACTTCCAACAGATAACATCACCCATAGGGACCTTGGGCACCACCTCCCCCGCCCCTTTTGACCTTGGACGCGCCACCCCTTTTTGGGACTCCGCCCCCTGCTGGGACCCCCAGTACGGAATGGGCTGCTTCCCCAAGGTACCTTCCATCCCCTGGTACCTCTCGACCAGTCCGACCAGTTCATCGGCACTCCGGGGATCACCCTGGGCAACCCAAGTCTGCAGGGGCCTGGGCAGGGAGTGCACAAACCGATCCATTAGGACTCTTTCCACCATCTGTGCTGGCGTGGCGGACTCTGGCTGTAGCCATTTCTGGACGAGGTGCAGCAGGTCAAACATTTGGGAACGCGGTGGTTTGTCCCGGTGATACTCCCAGCGGTGCACTCTCTGTGCCCTGACAGTCATTGTCACCCCCAACCGTGCAAGGATCTCCACCTTTAATTTAGGATACTCCTGAGCGTCCTGCACAGTTAAATCAAAGTACGCCTTTTGGGGTTCCCCTGTCAGATATGGGGCCAGTACCTCTGCCCACTGCTCTGGGGGAAGTCTTTCCCTTTCAGCAACCCTCTCAAAAACAGACAGGAACGCCTCCACATCATCCCCGGGGGTCATTTTCTGTATGGTGCGTCTTACCGCCTTCCTGATGTGGTTGTCATCATCCCGACCTGGGGTTGGGGCGCTCGTCCTGCCCTGGATGGCGGCTGTCAGAAGCTGCAACTGCTGCCGTTGTTCCTGCTGGCTTTGTTGTATTTGCTGCACCAACAACCTGTTGGTCTCTTGCTGCTGTGCCTGCGCCTGGACCAAGTGCTTCAGCAGGTCCTCCATTTTCTCCTGCAAAGCTGGCTGGGTTGCTATGACCTCTACCCACGACATGCAGCACCCACTTCTCTGCTGGGACCGCTGCTCGCACGTCTCCACCAATTGTAGGGATGTGGCTGTGTGCACCACGAACACCTCTTCCGTTTGGCCCAGTACGGCTCGTGGTAGAACCTGCACCGCTGCTGTGTGCTGGGAATGCCTCTAACAAACGGTTTACCAGAGTTGCTTGTTTGTTCGCCTATATTAGCTCTAGGTTCTCTTGTGGCATAATGTTCTGTAATTTGTCTTTATAGCGTGAATCGAGGATGCTGGCCAACCAGTAGTCATCCTTCCTAATTTTGGCAATGCGGGGGTCCCTTTTTAGGATCCGAAAGACATAATTACACATGTGGGCCAATGTTCCAGGTGTCAATGATGCACTTTGAGTGGTGGGTGGAGGAGTACTTTCTGGAAAAAAGGGTACTGTAAATCTCCGTATATATTTCTGGAGTAACAGACAGACGCTCACAGGCTCAGTATGGATTAGATCAGAATATGAAAAGTAGAAAAAGGGTTATGTATTAGAAGCGTACAGCTGTATACAATGTTGGGGTAATTTTTAAATCTCTGTATATATTTCCGGAGTAACAGACAGAAGCTCACAGGCACAGTATGGATTAGACCACAATATGAAAACCTGAAAAAGGGTACTGCATCAACAGATACCAGGTGTATATAGTATAGTGAAAATATTGTAAAACTCCGCATATATTTCCGGAGTAACAGACAGAAGCTCACAGGCTCAGTATGGATTAGACAAGAATATAAAAAGCTGAAACAGGGTACTGTATCACCAGATACCAGGTGTATATAGTATAGTGAAAATATTGTAAATCTCCGTATATATTTCAGGAGTAACAGACAGACGCTCACAGGCTCAGTAAGGATTAGACAACAATATAAAAAGCTGAAACAGGGTACTATATCACCAGATACCAGGTGTATATAGTATAGTAAAAATATTGTAAATCTCCGTATATATTTCAGGAGTCAGACACAGACGCTCACAGGCTCTGTATGGATTAGACAAGAATATAAAAAGCAGATCCACAAGAAATAATCACACATGTGGGCCAATGTTCCAGGTGTCAATGATGCACTTTGAGTGGTGGGTGGAGGAGTACTTTCTGGCAAAAAGGGTACTGTATCACAAGCGTACAGCTGTATACAGTCTAGGGGTAATTTTAAATCTCCGTATATATTTCCAGAGTAACAGACAGACGCTCACAGGCTCAGTATGGATTAGAACAGAATATGAAAAGTAGAAAAAGGATTATGTATCAGAAGCGTAAAGCTATACACAGTGTTGGGGTAATTTTTAAATCTCCATATATATTTCCGGAGTAACAGACAGATGCTCACAGGCTCAGTATGGATTAGACAAGAATATAAAAAGCTGAAACAGGGTACTCTATCACCAGATACCAGTTGTATATAGTATAGTGAAAATATTGCCAATCTCTGTATATATTTCAGGAGTAACAGAAAGACGCACACAGGCTCAGTATGAATTAGACAAGAATATAAAAAGGTGAAACAGGGTACTGTATCACCAGATACCAGGTGTATATTTGTGTAGTGAAAATATTGTAAATCTCTGTATATATTTCAGGAGTCAGACACAGACGCTCTCAGGCTCAGTATGGAGTAGACAAGAATATAAAAAGCTGAAACAGGGTACTGTATCACCAGATACCAGGTGTTAAGGGCCTGTAGAACGCACCTAATAGATATTAAGGATAGGTGCGTTGCAGCCTGGGGTCCACCGTGCAGGCAGAGCCTGCTGCTAGTAAGATGGTGTAAATAGGCAGTATGAGCGAGCTCTTATCCCGCAAGAGTCGCAGATGTAAACGCCGTAGCACTATATGGCGATATAAGCGGACTCTGTTAATTCACAGAGCCGCTGTAACAAAGACTGTGTCCTGTTAGACTCACAGGGAACACAGATGACTGATAAGCGGATTGCAGTCTGTGGTCATGCAAACAGAACCCAAGCAGTAATCTCCTTACCGGAGTAGCCGGTATTCTAATGGCGTTTTCAGCCGAGCCCTGAACACGTGCATACAATCTCATCACCGGAGGTGCCGGTATTCTAGGGGCTTATTTCAGCCAGACGTAACCACATGCATACATGACCACACTGGCGCAAGCACGTAACAGATTTGATACTAGCGCATGGCCGTGCGGTAAGAACAGCCTTTTATAGCAGCCACGAGAAAAAGACCTTCCAGGAAGGACCAATGGGAAGCTGCTTCAGAACATCAACAGCCACAGGACCTTCCTGAAGGACCAATAGGAGTGGCAGCTGTATCTGAGCATGTGACCCCTGATCTCCAATGGGAGATCTTGCCCTGGGCATGCTCAGATGAAGCAACAAAGGACTTAGTCCTAAAGACGTCTGCTCACCGCTGACCAGTTCTGGCTACAATAGCAGAACCTGAAGAGGTAGCAGCAAGTCTCTGCACAGTATTAGGCCGGGCGAGATGCTGGGACAGATGTCTTTGCTGAGCAGGCTCCACTGTGGCCGGAGATGGATGGGGGACCGCAGCGGGACTAGTTCGAGACTCCGCTTGAGCAGCAGCGGGAACTCGAACCCTAACATTACCCCCCCTCCAAGGACTCCCCTTCTTTGGGCCTTGCTGCGCTCAAAGGCAGCGATGAGCTGCGGAGCGTGAACATGCTCTGCAGGCTCCCAGGACCTATCCTCAGGCCCATAACCCCTCCAATCCACCAAATAAAATTTTTTGCCTCGTACCACCTTGCACCCAACAATGGCGTTCACCTCATAATCGTCAGTAGATGAACCAGACATCCCGGCAGATGACTCGGAAAACCGGGAAATGGCCACGGGTTTCAGGAGGGACAAGTGAAAGGTGTCGGTGATACCAAGGCGAGGCAGAAGGGCTAGGCGGTAAACCACCGGGTTCACCTGCTCAAGAACTTTAAGGGGACCCAAAAAGCGAGGTGCCAATTTGGTGGACTCTACACGTAGCCTGATGTTTCGGGCAGAGAGCCACACAAGGTCACCCAGAGCAAATGTAGGAGTGGGGCGCCAATGGGCATCGGCCGAAGACCTCATCCTCTCTTTGGAGGCCTAAATGGCAACCTGGGTGCGGTCCCAAATGTCCCGTGCCTCCACAGCCCAGTCTACCACCCTGGAATTGGCGGAAGACATGGGCATGGGCACTGGTATCCGCAAATGCTGACCGTAGTTCAGGAGGAATGGGGTCTGTCCGGTGGAGTCAGTCACAGCATTATTTAGAGCGAACTCAGCCCATGGTAGCAAGGATGCCCAGTCATCCTGCCTGGCAGAGACAAAATGTCGCAAGTATGTGACCAAGGTCTGGTTGGCCCTCTCTACCAACCCATTCGTCTCGGGATGGTATGCAGAGGAGAGATTCAACTCAATGCAGAGTAAACGACACAGCTCTCTCCAGAACCGAGACGCAAACTGGGACCTCGATCACTGACCATTTTGTCTGGCATACCATGTAGGCGGAAAATATGCCTAATGAATAATGCTGCCAAGGCCCGTGCAGACGGTAACCGTGGTAACGGCACCTAGTGCACCATTTTAGAGAAGTGGTCGGTTATCACCCAGATGATGGTGCAGCCCCGAGACTTGGGTAAGCCCACCACAAAATCCATCCCGACCATCTCCCAGGGCCTGTCTGCCACTGGCAAAGGGAAAAGTAGCCCAGCTGGCCGTTGTCGAGGGGATTTATTCTTGGCGCAGAAGACGCACGCCTGAACATACTCCCTGACGTCACGGGCCATCTGCGGCCACCAGAATGTCCTCGCCAGCAACTCAGATGTCCTTTGTCCCAAAATGTCCACCCACCCTGGACGAATGTGCCCAAGAGAGCACTTCGGGTCGCAAATTGGTGGGAACGAAAGTCTTGCCGGAGGCACAGACTCAAGCGAAACCGGAGCCACCATTCTTAGGCTCTCTGTGGGGACAATATGCCGAGGCTCCTCCTCCACCTCCTCAGAGGACACCATGGAGCGAGATAGAGCGTCGGCGCGAATATTCTTCTCACCGGATAGGAAATGGAGGGTGAAATGGAACCGGGAAAAGAACAGGGACCATCTGGCCTGACGAGAATTTAGCCGCTGGGCGGTCTGTAAATAGACCAAATTTTTGTGGTCAGTGAAATCTTGAAAAGGAAAGCGAGCCCCCTCCAGGAGATGTCTCCACTCAGAAAAGGCCAACTTCATGGCTAGCAACTCCTTATCCCCAATGGAATAATTCCTCTCCGCTGGTGTGAAGGTCTTGGAAAAGAAGAAATGAGGATGTTTCCGACCTTGAGCATCCTTTTGAAAAAGGACTGCTCCAGCACCAACGGACGAGGCATCAACCTCCAATATAAAAGGCTTATCAACCTCGGGGCAATGTAAGATGAGAGCGCTAGCAAAATGGGACTTAATTGAAGTAAAGGCCTTGGATACCTCCTCTGACCACAATTTGGGATTGGCTCCCTTCTTGGTGAGGGCTACCAAGGGAGCTACTAAAGTGGAGAAGTGGGGAATGAATTGGCGATAGTAATTAATGAACCCCATAAAGCGCTGCACCGCTTTAAGAGAATGGGGTTCTTGCCATCCATCACAGCCTGTAGTTTGGCAGGATCCATAGCCAATCACTGGGTGTAGATGATATAGCCCAGGAAAGGTAAAGACTCCTGCTCAAACATGCATTTCTCCAACTTTGCATAGAGGGAGTTCGCCCGTAAAGGTCGAAGACTTTGCAGACATCCCTCCGGTGAGAGTCAATATCTGGAGAAAAGATGAGAATATCATCCAGATAGACTACTACAGAGGTGGAAAGCATATCCCGGAAGATGTCATTGACAAAGTCTTGGAAAACGGCTGGGGCATTACAGAGCCCGAAGGGCATCACCAGGTATTCATAATGCCCATCCCTGGTATTAAAAGCCATCTTCCATTTGTCCCCTTCACAGATGCTAATCAAGTTATAAGCACCACGCAGATCTAATTTAGCAAATACCCTTGCTCCCCGGAGCCTATCAATGAGCTCAGAAATCAGGGGCAACAGGTACTTATTCTTAAGGTGATGGCGTTAAGACCTCTGTAATCTATACACGGACGTAATTCTCCACTCTTCTTCTGCACGAAGAAGAACCCCGCTCCTGCTGATGACACCGAATTCCTAATGAACCCTCTTGCCAGATTCTCCTGGATATATTGAGACATAGCCTCCGTCTCAGGAAGAGAGAGGGGATAGACCCTTCCCCGAGGAGGTTCTGCTCCAGACAAGAGGTCAATAGGACAGTCATAGGAATGATGGGGACGGCAGAGTCTCCGCAGCCTTCTTAGAGAACACGTCTGTGAAGGACGGCCCCATCCTTCCACGTCACCAATGTGACGTAACTCCACAGGCACAGCTCTCCGGCGCCCCCTTTGTCTGTCAGGTCAGTAAGGGAACTGCACCTAGAGCAAATGGCCACCGGCGAGGTTGTCCTGTTACCCACTGGTTATTCTAAGATTCATGATCAGAGTAAAGCATCAGCCCAAGATTTTTAATGGTTTAAATTGCTTAAGGGCGCTAGATAATTACAGAAATATACAGTAAGCTATACAACGGAAGTTACTATGAATTGCAGTCAGAGTATAATAAACAATAATGAGTACAAGGCTTGAGGTATTAGCTCAGAGGTCAATATACCAGGTTGTAGGAGACCTATTGCAGGCAGGAGACTCTGCGATCCCAGGTAAAAGTCTTAGTTGAGACAGTCCCCCAAACGTGTGGCACTTTGACCCTGGCGTCGCCCTGTGTTGCTTCTTGCCTAGTGAAGAATGGAACAGTCTGCCCATAGCTACTGTTCTTAAACTGCTAGGCCTCCTCGGTGTCCAAGGGTTGGCTGACAATTTCTCCCCTTAGCCCCTGCAGAATTTATTGCCATTACCTAATAAAGGGGTTAACTTCTCCTACCGATTTACGGATGGGGTACATGAGCTCGTTTACCAGCGGCATGATATGTTATTGCCTGTGCATGGATATCAACCCTGGACCGATTGGGTCATTGTGGATGGCAATCTTTATTTCTAAACCCTCAAGCCATCACCGACCGGGAGTTGCACATCAAATGCCGAGTCCGCTGGGTCACACAGATATTTTATGAGAATGTACCTACAAGATGTGCTAAAGTAAACATACTAGAATAAAGCCTTTATGTCTGGGAAATGATAATGTGTTTTCATGGTCTGGCTGAAAGATATAGTCTAATTGAAGCCCCAGGCCATCTCATTACCATTGCTAACAAACCTTACTATTTACCATGTGGTTGGCTCTGTATTTGGTCTTAATCCCTTCCCATACTAAAGACCTTGCCATTCAAACATGGGCCTGAATCACTACTATCTAAGCCCTTTTGATTCAGTGGACATCAAACCCTGTCGTATTGAATATGCTAACAGGCCCTTGCAGTTAGCAGCGTGGCTCTGTGCACAGACAAAATGGAGGTTGTATAGCCCTATCCAATGATTGGCGTCCCTACCTCACAACGTCTGCATATGACTGATAGCACTGGAAGAGGAGAAAGATCTGTGGTATCTCTGTAGTGGTTACCTGAATGCATCCTGGACATCTGTCCTTACATGGACTCATCCCACCCGTATCCTAAGGAGGTCCACTCAATATGACGGCATGGAAGGGAAAGAGCCGGGTACTCCAGTGAGAATTTGTCTATTCCCTCAGGAGGACGAGAAGGGAAATAATTTCCTGATGGGAAGGGGTCCCACCAAAGTAGAGGGGACAGTTGATGTGTAAGTTGCGAGGGCATTGTCAACCATTCACTACCGGACAGTCACTGGATTGTCTTGAGGCTGCCAAGTGGTATTGCAGTAGGCGACAGCATGGTAGAGGGACATGAATTCCCATCTGCTCCTGAGTCCACACAAACCGATTGTAGTATGGAAGAGTCTACAGTGACTGTCTCAGTTAAATGTCATCTTGGAGGAAATGCCAGTCTCTGTGAACCTCCTCCAGGTCCTACAGATCTAATTCCTTCGATGCGCTGTGAGTGAACCTCCTCCCAGGGCCACTAGATGCGACATTTGTTAGCATAGTGTCCTGTCTGCTGTCAAAGGTTACAGACCATGGATACTCGGACGCCCGAGACTTAGGTCCTGCACGAGGAACCTCTGTGGCCTTTTGGGGTTCGGACGCCAGATCGGGGGATTCGAGAGGTTTGGCAAAGGTGGGAGCCAACCGAATCCTGTGCCTATACTGGGCCCGCTCCAACCTCCGCTCGTGAAAACGGAGGTTGATGCGGGTAGATATGGAGATAAGCTTCTCCAGTGTGGCGGGAATCTCCCTGGTAGCCAAAGCATCTCTAACATGGTCAGACAGTCCTTGCCAGTAGACTGGAATGAGAACTTTATCCGACCAGTCTAGCTCTGAGGCCAGAGTCTGAAACTGGATGGAAAACTGTGCCAATGGCCAGCAGTTGGAGCGCCGTATCGTGGGTGACCTGAGGTCCTAAAAAGACCTTTTTAAGAGCCTCCAGGAAACGAGGAGCACTCCGCACCACACGATCGTCGCGCTCCCACAGCGGTGTTGCCCACTCCAACGCTCTGCCCGAGAGTAGAGACAGTACAAAACCCACTTGTGCCGATCCGTGGGGAAACATGCAGCCGAAGCTCGAGCTGTATAGAGCACTGACTCACGAATCCCCGACATTGCTTGCTGTCACCGGCAAACTTGTCAGGAAGCGGGAGGTGGGATAATGTAGGGGCAGAGGTGGCAGAGGACAAACTGGCTGCAGCCACGCTAGCAGCCTGAACAGCGACTGCGGTAACATCCACAGCTGAGGTTGTGCGCTCATGAGCCGCCAACCTACCCTCCAGCTGCTGGATGTACTGCGGTAGACGCTGGTCATCTGCCATTTTACTAGCCAGACCCTGGCGCTAGTATTATGTTAAGGGCCTGCGGAACACACCTAATAGATATTAAGGAGAAGGTGCATTCGCAGCCCGGGTCCATCGTGCAGGCAGAGCCTGCTGCTAGTAAGATGGTGTAAATAGGCAGTATGAGCGAACTCTGTTATCCCGCAGAGTCGCAGATGTAAACGCCGTAGCACTATATGGCGATATAAGCGGACTCTGTTAATTCACAGAGCCGCTGTAACAAAGACTGTCCTGTTAGACTCACAGCAAACACAGATGACTGCTAAGCGGATTGCAGTCTGTGGTCATGCAAACAGAACCCAAGCAGTAATCTCCTCACCGGTGTAGCCGGTATTCTAATGGCGTTTTCAGCCGAGCTCTGAACACGTGCATACAATCTCCTCACCGAGGTGCGGTATTCTAGGGGCTTATTCCAGCCAGACCTAACACATGCAAACATACACCCTACTGGCGCAAGCACGTAACAGATTTGATACTAGCACACGGCCGTGCGGTAAGGACAGCTTTTATAGCAGCCATGAGAAAAAGACCTTCCAGGAAGGACCAATGGGAAGCTGCTTCAGAACATCAACAGCCACAGGACATTCCTGAAGGACCAATAGGATGCAGCTGTATCTGACCATGTGACCCCTGATCTCCAATGGGAGATCTTGCCCTGGGCATGCTCAGATGAAGCAACAAAGGACTTAGTCCTAAAGACGTCTGCTCGCCGCTGACCAGTTCTGGCTACAATAGCAGAACCTGAAGAGGCAGCAGCAAGTCTCTGCACAGTATTAGACTGGGCGAGACGCTGGGACCGACGTCTTTGCTGAGCAGGTTCCACTGCGGCCGGAGATGGATGGGGGACCGCAGCGGGACTGGTTCGAGACTCCCCTTGTGCAGCAGCAGGAACTCGAACCCTAACACCAGGTATATATAGTATATTGAAAATATTGTAAAGCTCCATATATACTTCAGGAGTCAGACACAGACGCTCTCAGGCTCAGTATGGATTAGACAAGAATATAAAAATCTGCAACAGGGTACTGTATCACCAGATACCAGGTATATATTATATATTGAAAATATTGTAAATCTCCGAATATATTTCAGGAGTCAGACACAGACGCTCTCAGACTCAGTATGGATTAGACAAGAATATAAAAAGCTGCAACAGGGTACTGTATCACCAGATACCAGGTATATATAGTATAGTGAAAATATTATAAATCTCCGTATATATTTCAGGAGTCAGACACAGATGCTCTCAGGCTCAGTATGGATGAGACAAGAATATAAAAAGCAGATCAGCAAGAAATAATCACACATGTGGGCCAATGTTCCAGGTGTCAATGATGTACTTAGAGCGGTGGGTGGAGGAGTACTTTCTGGCAAAAAGGGTACTGTATCACAAGCATACGGCTGTATACAGTCTAGGGTTAATTGTAAATCTCCGTATATATTTCCAGAGTAACAGAAAAACTCTCACAGGCTCAGTATGGATTACACGAGAATATAAAAAGTAGAAAAAAGGTAATGTATTAGAAGCGTACAGTGTTGGGGTACTTTTAAATCTTCGTATATATTTCAGTCTCAGTAAGAAAGTCCAGACTCTACGCTACAGGAAACTAGATGGATACAAGTACAGACTGAAAGTAGAGAGATTGCAGAAATTTGGGAATTCCTAATCACGGGAAAACCTCCCGGTAGAATTCGCAGAGGCGATGCTGACCCTCAATTACTTTGTCTGTGGTGACAGCGAAAACGGTTCTTTGTGAAGAAAGGGTTGCTGTATGGCAGTAGCGTGGATCCCATCACCATTAGTCGTCTCCATCAAATTGTGATCCAAAGGAGAAATGTAGACATGGTCCTCACTGCCTATCATGATCAGTCTGGTCACTTTGGAGTGCAAAAGACAGAAGCCACAGGCCGTAGGCAATTCTATTGGATTGGCATGAGAGGAGACATTGAAAAATGGTGCCAGGAATGTCACACGTCTGTGACTAGGAAAACTGTGAAAGCTGATCAGAAAGCACCACTGCATACGATTGTGAGTCGACGTCTATTAGAAATAGTATCCATTGATCATCTGAAGGTAGAGCCCAGCAGGATAGCCCATAGCTACGTCGATCATTTCACCAAATTTGTAGTGGCCGTCCCTATGAAGGATTTAACTGCCCATACTCCACAGTGGTGGAGCAGGGAGAGGTAAGTATTGCAAGTGCTGGGGCACTGAGCAAGCAGGGGGGCCCCACTCGTGGGCGCTGGTACTGGCACAGGGCCACTCATAGTACGCCGCTGTGTCTGACGGCGAGTGGGCCCCCCCACCATCAGAGACACTTTATTGTACTATGAGGGGCCCTGTGCTAGTGCCGTCGCCCAAGAGTGAGCCCCCCCACCTGCTCAGGGCTCCAACACTTGCCAGGGTGCGCCAGGTGGTGACCCCGGCCCTGGGGGGACAGCCCAGTTATGGAGGTGGAAAAACTGGCATATGCTGAGGTGTAGGCTTGACGTTCAGCAGCTGCACAAGGAGCAATTGGAGAAGTCCGAGGAAGAGGAGGACAAAGCGAGCCATTTTGCTGGCAACCTATCTGTCATCAGGGAAGGTGGGATAAAATCCTTTGAAACCCATGCATGGTTCATTTTAGTGAAGGTTAGATCATCAACATTTTGGGTCGACAGACGGGTCCTTCTTTCTGTCAGGATTGATCAAGCAGCACTGAAGACTACCAGCAGGGCGAGCGAGCTCCTGTAAGGCATATTGTGCCAATTCAGGCCAGGTGTCGAGTTTACAGGCCCAGTAGTCAAAGGGGAATGACCTGTGAGGGAGAACATTGATATGGGAGGAGAAGTAATTTTTAACCATAGTTGACAACTGCTGTCTCGTGTCTGTTGCAATCGATTCAGAATTACCAGTCGTGTGAGCGTTACTCGAGAAATCAGTCCACAACATGGTCATGAAACCCCTGTCTCCAACGCCACTTCGGCTGTGTGCACCACGAACACCTCTTCCATCTGGCTCACTACGGCTCGTGGCAGAACCTGCACCGCTGCTGTGTGCTGGGTATGCCTCTAACAAACGGTTTACCAGAGTTGCTTGTTTGTTCGCCAATATTAGCTTTAGGTTCTCCTGTGGCATGATGTTTTGTAATTTGCCTTTATAGAGGGGTTGAGGATGCTGGCCAACCAGTAGCCATCATCCTTCATCATTTTGGCACTGCGGGGGTTCCTTTTTAAGATCTGCAAGGCATAATCACACATGTGGGCCAATGTTCCAGGTGTCAATGATGCACTGCCAGTGGTGGGTGGAGCACTTTCTGCCAAATCCACATCCCTCCAGTCAGGCACAAACCCTGAACCTGACCTTGGCAAACCAACATTTTCTCTTGCCCCCTGAGAAGCATCCTCCTCCCCAAAATAATCATCCCCCTCATCCTCCTCCTCCTCTTCTTCTTCTTCCTCCACCTCGTCCAGGACAGTTCCCTGAGCAGACAATGGCTGACTGTCATCAAGGCTTCCTTCCTCCTCTTCCTCCTCTGCTGCAGAGGCCTGATCCTTAAAGTGCGTCAAAGTTTGCATGAACAGACGCATAAGTGGGATGCTCATGCATATGATGGCGTCATATGAGCTTACCAGCCGTGTGCATTCCTCAAAACACTGAAGGACTTTACAGAGGTCTTTCAGCTTTGACCACTGCACACTTACTCCATGTTTGCCCTCAAACTGTCTGCCTGTGTATCCTCCCACAAATGCATTACAGCCTGCCTCTGTTCGCACAGCCTCTCAACAATGTGCATGGTGGAGTTCCACCTTGTTGCAAAGTCTATGATTAGGCGGTGCTTGGGGAGGTGGATCAATCGCTGCAGCCTCTGCATAGGACTGGAGTCTACGGGCGAGCGACGGATGTGCGAGCACAGTCTTCGCACATTATGGAGCAGGGCTGTTAACTCCGGATAATTATTTAGGAAGCACTGCACCACTAGGTTCAAGGTGTGAGCCAGGCAAGGTATGTGTCTGAGTTTTGCCAGGCCTATGGCCGCCACAAAATTACGGCCGTTATCACTTACTACCTTGCCTGGCTCAAGATGTAGACTGCCCAGCCATGACTCAGTTTCTCGCTGCAAGTAGTCGGCCAGTACTTCCACGGTGTGTCTGTTGTCGCCCAAAGACATCTTTAAAACAGCCTGCTGATGCTTACCACTAGCTGTTCGATAGTGGGACACCTCGTGTGCGACACTGGCAGTAGCGGATGGAGTGCTCGTGCGACTGCGGTCTGTCGACGAGCTTTCGCTTCTAGAGGAGGAGATGGAGGAGGAGGGTCGAACGCCTACAGCCAACTGTTTCCTATACCATGGGCTAGGCAGCCCCTGTGGAGCCTGCATCCACCACATTAACCTAGTGCACAGTGATGGACACGTAACGGCCCTGGCCATGCCTACTGGCCCATGCATATGTTGTGAGGTGCACCTTTCCACTCACTGATTGTTTGAGTGCATGGACAATGCGGTCTTTCACATGCAGGTGGAGGGCAGGGATGGCTTTTCTAGAAAAGAAGTGCCGACTGGGTAGGTCATAGCGTGGGACAGCATAGGTCATGAGCTTTTGGAATGCTGCGCTTTCAACCAAACGGAAGGGCATCATCTCTAATGAGATCAGTTTGGCAATGTAGGCGTTCAAAGCCAGTGTACACGGATGAGAGGATGAGTATTTCTTGTCTTACTCAGAGTGTCTGCTAGGGTGAGCTGGACTTGAGAGCTGCATATGGGGGAACTAGCGGTGGACATGACGGACTGAGAGAGGGTTGGGATGGTGATGGCTTAGATTCAGTCTTTCGTTGCAAAAGCATTGTGATTCCTTGACTGCTTTGGCCTTGCGACGACACCTCAACATTTCTTGCTGGTGGTGTGCTAACCGGTGGGCTTACAGTGGGGGAAGCGATGGAGCATTGCTGGCTACCTTCAGTCGGAGCAGGTGCACATGTGCTACCGAGGTTTTGTAGTCCGTCCACGCATGCAAGTGCATGGTCATTAAATCTCTAAGCATGCAACTGGTATTCAAATTTCGGAGATTCCCTCGGCTAAAGGTCCTTACGCACTTCTTACAGATAACCTTTGCGTCATCAATAGGATTTTGTTCAAAAAAGTGCCACACTGCACTCTTCCTACTATGGTATAAATTTTCAGGGCTTGCACGCTGTGCTAATTGAACCATCTGGCCAAGCTGTCCTGCAACTCTTTTTGTTTTTTTAAGACATTTTTGGATAGCTACAGGCCTGCCAGATAACCGCTGCTGCGATGTCAATGCCTGCTGCCGATCCTTCTCTTCTGAGTTATTGCCAGCGGTACCCTCTTTCCCCAATGGATGCCAATCCGGGTCAAGAACTGGGTCATCCATCACCTCCTCTGTGTCACCGTGTAAGGTGGTATAGTATGCGGGTAGGGGCACCTGAGTTTCATCTGTTGCACAGTTTCTGAATCCACAACTTTGCAGTAGAAAACTTCACAGAGCAGGCTTCATGGGATAACAAGCTTTTACTTCTTACAACATGAGGTAAAAGGAAAATGCACAGTCATTTCAGCATTGCATCAGGAAACCAAGAACAAAGCGAAAGTGAAACTACAAGTGAGACTATTTCTTATACAATACATTAAACAGAAGGAAACGTTACACAACATCACCATCTATTGTCAAGTCAGCATAAAGTCCTCCTTTACTTATAATACGTCCTAATCTGTTGCATATGCCAACACCCTTTCTCAACAGTAAGAACTTATTCAATCAAACCCAACTTTTTTATTAGTCTCTGATGTTGATGTTATCAGCATTCAACGCCTTCGTGAAAATGTCTGCTGTCATTTCTTCAGTAGGGCAATACTCCAACTTCAAGACTCCTTGATCCTGATGATCTTTCAAGAAATGATATTTCACATCAATATGCTTGGTTGTTGGATTGACTCTTTCCATCTGAGCAAGAACAAGACATCCTTGATTGTCCTCTTTTAGTTTTGTTGGTTCCAACTGTGGTTGTCCTATGTCTGTCAACAATTGTCTTAACCACAGTACTTCTTGTCTTTCTATCTGTATTCCTAGGTACTGTTTTACATTTCCTAAGTCTTTGATTTCAAAATGTTGTTTCAGGGCTTTTAGAATGTTTTCTTTATCCCTTTCTTGTTTAAAACAAATCAAAATGTCGTCTACATATGAGTACATAAATCCATCTATTACTCAGACTTTTTTTTGTGTACAAGCATGGATCAGCTTTGCTTCTTTGAAATTTTCATTTGTTAGTACTTCCGTGATTTTGTCATTCCACGCTTTAGCTGCTTGTTTTAAACCATATATGCTTTTCTGTAGTTTACAAACTTTGTTTGGATTTCTTTCATCTTTGAATCCTGGAGGCTGTTCCATGTAAATGTCTTCTGTTAAATCTCCATTCAAAAAAGCTGTCTTTACATCCAGATGTCTTAGTTCCATATTTTCCATTGCTGCAACTGTAAGTAAAGTTCTTATTGTAGTGTGTTTGACAACTGGAGCAAATGTTTCATCATAGTCTTCTTCTTCTGGAAGTCGAGCTATGTCTTCACAAGAGATAGATTCATACATTTTTCTTATACTTGTCTTGTATGAGAGACGTTTTGATGGTTTTCCTTTGTTCTCTCTTATTGAACGTCTTGGTTCTGTGTCTGTTTGTAGTTGTGATTCTTCACTTTCAGTATTTTGTTCTTCATTAATTTCTACTTCATTCTCATCAGATATTTCTTCAGTTATGTCACTATTGTTTTTCTCATTTTTTGTTTCAACTGAAATCATAATGTCTTCATCTAAATCTTCAATGAATGTCACCCTGTTACTCACTGTAACTGTCTGTTTTGGGATCTAGGATTCTATATCTTTTGCAATTTTCATTATATCCAACGAATATTCCTTCCATGGATCTGTTTTGAAGTTTGGAACGTTTTTCTGTTGGAATGAATATAAAAACTTTACATCCAAAAACTTTTAAATGATTGACACTTTGTTTCATACCTTGCCACAGTTCATATGGAGTTTTCTTCAGTTTTCTGGAAAAAAATCGGTTCTGTAGATATGTAGCTGTCATTGCTGCCTCACCCCAATATTTCTCTGGTAGTTTAGAATCTGTCAGCATACATCTCATCATCTCTGTTAGAGTTCTGTTTTTCCTTTCTGCTACTCCATTTTGTTCCGGTGTGTATGGAACAGTTTTCTGATGTTCTATTCCATTTTGTCTTAAGTAGTCTTCTATTCTGTGACCTGTAAATTCACCTCCATTATCACTTCTGATGACAATTGGCTTCCTTTGAAATTTGTTACTTGATCTTGTTACATAGTCTACAAGTTTATCAAAAACTTCACTTTTGTTCTTAATTATGTGACTGTGTATCTTGAGTAGTTGTCTATAAAAGTCAACATGTATCTATTGCCTCCTGATGTAGTCACTTTCATGGGTCCACATACGTCAGTATGCACCAAATCAAGTGGTCTTTCGCTTTTCATCTCACTTTCTTTTGGAATAGATATCCTTGTGGCTTTGGATTTTATACAACGTTCACATCTTATGGTAATTGAGCAATCTGATATCTTTAAATCTTTTGTCAATTCTTTTCTCTGTAGTTCCCTTATACTGTCCGGGTATCTATGTCCTAGACGTCTATGCCACATGTGAATACAGTTTTTGTGATCATGTGTACATACCTTCAACTGTTCCTTTGGTTTATCAAAATGATATAATTGTTCATCTGCCTTGACTTTGGTTATCATCTTGTTTCCTGCAATAATTGCACACTCATTGTCTTTGAATTTTACTGTAAGTCCTTGTGCTGTTAAACGTTTCACAGATAATAATCCGCCTTCCAATTTTGGAACATACAACACATCCTGTACAAGTACCTTTGAATCTTGCCCGAACTTGTTTGAACAATTTAGCATACTTTGTCCGATACCTTCTGCGGTTATTTTGCTTCAATCTGCAAGATAAATGGCTTCTTTCTTATTTAAATCAAGATCATTAAAGAAATTCTTATCACTTGTCATACGACTCGTTGCTCCTGAATCAATAAATCAACCAAGTGATGATTTCTTGTCTGTTATTTTGAATGTGCCATTCCAATTATTCTCACACGAATCGGAAATTTTTTTTTTTCCTTTCTGTGTATGCTTTTTATGTTGTAATTTTTGTTGTTCTGCTTTCCATATGGTACAGTCTTTCTTTAAATGACCTTTTTTCTTACATCTGAAGCATTCTCTTGTCTCTTTATTATAGGGTTTTTAAATTCTGTAGCTTTAAGAGCGTTTTCACTGTCTTTTTCAGTAGAAGAATCATTGCTTTGTTATTTTCTTCTCTGATATTCATCTATGAGTCTTGTTTTCACAAGATCTAATGTAATGTCAGTTTCTGGTCTCGTCTCTAGTGCATTTATTAAAGCATTATATGAATCTGGTAAACTGCACAATAATATAGCTGCTATATGACTTTCTTTAATATCTTCACCAATAGATCTTAGCTGTGGTATCACTTCCATAATTGAGAATATATGCTTCTGCATGTCACTGTCTGCACTTAGTCTCATACTGTAAAGCTTTCTTAATAAAAATATTTTGTGCTTCAAACTAGGTCTTTCATAGTTTTCTTAATGCTTCCCACATTCCTTTCGCTGTTTCTTCATTTTTTATATGTATTAATTGAGCATCATCCACTAATAAGCTAATGGTGGCTCTCGCTTGTCTATTTTTCTTATCCCATGTCTGATTATCTTGATCAGGTCTATCTGTAGTGATTACTTCCCATAAATCATCTTTAGAAAATAACATCTCTACTTTCAACTTCCATAGCTGATAGTTCTCATCATTCAGTTTAGCTACTGTGAGTTTTAGCTCTGTGTTATTCATCATATTTATATAGACTTACTTGTTCAGAGAGTTACACTGAAGATATTCTTCTGCATTCACCAGGGTCTTGCTGAGAGTTTCAGTGTCCTGGGTATCTGGTATTCTTGGTGCTTGGGATCTGTGGTGTCTGGAATTCTCTGGTTGCCTGGGTACGCTGTGTCCTGGAGTGACTGTATCTGGGTGTCTGGGTATCTGGGCCCATAACCTGTTGCACAGCTTCTGAATCCACACCTTTGCAGTAGAAAACTTCACAGAGCAGGCTTCATGGGATAACAAGCTTTTACTTCTTACAACATGAAGTAAAAGGAAAATGCACAGTCATTTCAGCATTGCATCAGGAAACCAGGAACAAAACGAAAGTGAAACTACAAGTGAGACTATTTCTTATACAATACATTAAACAGAAGGAAACGTTACACAACATTGCCATCTATTGTCGGGTCAGCATAAAGTCCTCCTTTTACTTATAATAAGTCCTAATCTGTTGCATATGCCAACATCATCAGGGTCAGATTCTGGCTCAGTAGACTGCGAGGGCAATGTAGTGCTGTGGGTCAATGTACCAGCAGAATCATCTAGCAGTGGCTGTGCATCAGTGCCCTCCATGTCAGATTCATCTTGGACTGGGGAATTCAGGATTTGACTTGATAACCCAGGCATGGTATGTGAAAAGAGCTCCATGGAGTAATCAGAAGTGTGGCCTGCTGCATCCTTCACTTTTGACGGGGGTGAAGGACACAAGGAAAGGTGTTGTTCCTGACCAGGAGCCTGCACTATCGACTCAGTGCTTGCATTTTTTGAAACTTCCGAAGAGGAGGCAATAGAGCTGGAGGCTGTTTTAGCAATGTAAGCCAAAACCTGTTCCTGATGCTCCGGCTTTAAAATCGGTTTACCTACTCCCAGAAAAGGGAGCCTTCCAGGCCTTCTGGAGCCAGACGATGCCGCAAGCTCAACACCTCCTGCCATAGGTGCTATTGAGCTTTTGGTAACACCAGCAGAAGCACCACCATCAGTAGCAGCTCCCCCCGCCCACGTACGCAGTCTCTTCCACCATACTTCCTCATGTTTTGGAAAATGTACCAAAAATACCAGCAGATATATGGTACTGTATCAGAAGCGTGCAGCTGTATACAGTGTTGGGGTAATTTTAAATCTCCGGATAGATTTCAGGAGTAACATACAGACGCTCACAGGCTCAGTATGGATTAGACCACAATATAAAAAGCTGAAAAAGGGGACTGTATCTAAAGATAACAGGGGTACATAGTTTAGGGGTAAATTGTAATTCTCCGTATAGATTTGCGGACTAACACACAGACGCTCACTGGCTCAATATGCATTAGACCACAATATAAAAAGCTGAAAAAGGGGACTGTATCTGAAGATAACAGGGGTATATAGTTTAGGGGTAAATTGTAATTCTCCGTATAGATTTCCGGACTAACACACAGACGCTCACTGGCTCAATATGCATTAGACCACATATAAAAAGTTGAAAAAGGGGACTGTATCTGAAAATAGCAGGTGTATAGGGGTAAATTGTAAATCTCCATATAGATTTCCGGAGTAACACACAGATGCTCACAGGCTCAGTATGGATTAGACCAAAATACAGAAAGCTGAAAAAGGGGACTGTATCTGAAGATAATAGGTGTATAGGGGTAAATTGTAAATCTCCGTATAGATTTGCGGACTAACACACAGACGCTCACTGGCTCAATATGCATTAGACCACAATATAAAAAGCTCAAAAAGGGTACTGTATCTGAAGATAACAGGGGTATATAGTTTAGGGGTAAATTGTAAATCTCCGTATAGATTTCCAGAGTAACACACAGACGCTCACTGGCTCAGTATGGATTAGACCACAATATAAAAAGTTGAAAAAGGGGACTGTATCTGAAAATAGCAGGTGTATAGGGGTAATTTGTAAATCTCCGTATAGATTTCCTGAGTAACACACAGACGCTCACAAGCTCAGTATGGATCAGACCACAATATAAAAAGCTGAAAAAGGGGACTGTATCTGAAGATAACAGGTGTATAGGGGTAAATTGTAAATATCCGTATAGATTTCCGGAGTAACACACAGGCGCTCACTGGCTCAGTATGGATTAGACCACAATATAAAAAGCTCAAAAAGGGTACTGTATCTGAAGATAACAGGGGTATATAGTTTAGGGGTAAATTGTAAATCTCCGTATAGATTTCCAGAGTAACACACAGACGCTCACTGGCTCAGTATGGATTAGACCACAATATAAAAAGCTCAAAAGGGTACTGTATCTGAACATAACAGGTGTATAGGGGTAATTTGTAAATCTCCGTATAGATTTCCTGAGTAACACACAGACGCTCACAAGCTCAGTATGGATCAGACCACAATATAAAAAGCTGAAAAAGGGGACTGTATCTGAAGATAACAGGGGTATATAGTTTAGGGGTAAATTGTAAATCTCCGTATAGATTTCCAGAGTAACACACAGACGCTCACTGGCTCAGTATGGATTAGACCACAATATAAAAAGTTGAAAAAGGGGACTGTATCTGAAAATAGCAGGTGTATAGGGGTAAATTGTAAATATCCGTATAGATTTCCGGAGTAACACACAGGCGCTCACTGGCTCAGTATGGATTAGACCACAATATAAAAAGCTCAAAAAGGGTACTGTATCTGAAGATAACAGGGGTATATAGTTTAGAGGTAAATTATAAATCTCCGTATAGATTTCCAGAGTAACACACAGACGCTCACTGGCTCAGTATGGATTAGACCACAATATAAAAAGCTCAAAAAGGGTACTGTATTTGAAGATAAAATGGGTATATAGTTTAGGGGTAAATTGTAAATCTCCGTATAGATTTCCGAAGTAACACACAGACCCTCACAGGCTCAGTATGTATTAGACCAGAATATAAAAAGCAAATCCGCAAGACATAATCACACATATGGGCCAATGTTCCAGGTGTCAATGATGCACTGACAGTGGTGGGTGGAAGAGGACTTTCTGCCAAAAAGGGTACTGTATCACAAGCTTACAGCTGTATACAGTCTAGGGGTAATTGTAAATCTCCGTATATATTTCCAGAGTAACACACAGACGCTCACAGGCTCAGTATGGATTAGACCAGAATATGAAAAGCAGAAAAAGTGTACTGTATCAGAAGCGTACAGCTGTATACAGTGTTGGGGTAATTTTAAATCTCCGTATATATTTCCAGAGTCACACACAGACGCTCTCTCAGTATGGATTTGACCGTAATACAGAAGGCAGAAAAACGGTACTATATCAGAAGATACCAGATGTATACGGTTTTGGGGAAAACTGAAATCTTCGTATATATTTCCGGAGTCACACACAGATAGTCAGCATGTATTTGTCGGTGATACCAGCCGGTACACGGTAGTGTGTGAGGAGCATACAGCTCTATATGGTGTGGGAAAAAATGAATGCTCGGTAAATGTGCAGAAAAAAAAAAGAATAATAGTATTAGTGCTGTGTAGGTGCTGTGTAAAAAGCACTCTGCACAGCAGTGTACACACAGCAATACAGCTAGCAGGCAGCCTAGAATCATAGAATCATAGAATCATAGAATGGTAGAGTTGGAAGGGACCTCCTGGGCCTTCTGGTCCAACCCCCTGCTCAAAGCAGGATTCTCTAAATCATCCCAGACAGATGTCTATCCAGCCTCTGTTTGAAGACTTCCATTGAAGGAGAACTCACCACCTCTTGTGGCAGCCTGTTCCACTCATTGATCACCCTAACTGTCAAAAAGTTTTTTCTAATATCTAATCTGTGTCTCCTCCCATTCAGTTTCATCCCATTGCTTCTAGTCTTTCCTTGTGCAAATGAGAATAAAGATGATCCTTCTACAATGTGACAGCCCTTGAGATATTTGTAGACAGCTATTAAGTCTCCTCTCAGTCTTCTTTTTTGCAAGCTAAACATTCCCAAATCCTGCAACCGTTCCTCATAGGACATGGTTTGCAGACCGGTCACCATTCTGGTGGCTCTTCTCTGAACTTGCTCCAGTTTGTTGATGTCTTTTTTAAAATGTGGTGCCCAAAACTGGACACAGTATTCCAGATGAGGTCTGACCAAAGAGGAGTAGAGGGCAATAATGACCTCACGTGATCTAGACTGTATGCTTCTGTTGATACATCCTAGAATTGCATTTGCCTTTTTTGCTGCTGCATCACACTGTTGACTCATGTTAAGTCTGTGATCAATTAGTATACCCAAGTCTTTTTCACATGTGCTGTTACTTAGCCCTATTCCTCCCATTTTGTATATGCTTTTTTCATTTTTATTGCCCAGATGTAGTACTTTGCATTTTTCCCTGTTAAAATCCATTCTGTTAGTTGCTGCCCACTGCTCCAGTTTATGTATATCTTTTTGAATCCTCTCTCTCTCTTCTCTAGTATTAGCTACCCCTCCTAGCTTTGTGTCATCAGCAAATTTGATCAGTTTACCCTCAATTCCTTCATCTAAATCATTGATAAAGATGTTGAACAATACAGGGCCCAAAACAGAGCCTTGTGGTACCCCACTTGAGACATTCTTCCAACTGGATGTGCAGCCATTTACAACCACTCTTTGGGTCCGATCACTAAGCCAGTTATGAATCCACCTAACAGTTGCCTTGTCCATTCCATACTTAGTCATTTTTTCAATAAGGATTGTGTGAGATACTTTGTCAAATGCTTTGCTGAAGTCAAGATATACTATATCTACAGCATTTCCCTGATCCACCCAGTCAGTGATTCTGTCATAGAAGGAAATTAAGTTAGTCTGACATGACTTATTAGTTACAAACCCATGCTGACTCTGTTTAATCACTTCATTCTTATCCAGGTACTTGCATACATGTTCTTTAATAATTTGTTCAAAGATCTTTCCTGGTATAGAAGTCAGACTCACCGGCCTGTAGTTCCCTGGGTCCACCTTCTTCCCCTTTTTGAAGATAGGAACAACATTTGCTCTTCTCCAGTCTTCTGGGACTTCTCCTGTTCTCCAAGAATTTTCAAAGATTATGGACAGTGGTTCAAGAATTTCTTCTGCTATCTCCTTCAGAACCCTGGGGTGTAATTCATCTGGACCTGGAGACTTGAATTCATTTATGTTAGCTAAGTGTTTCCTCACTGTCTTTCTGTTTATAGATATCCTGGATTCTTCTATTCCTTTAATAGGACAGTGAAGATCAGTTGATGTTACATTTCCTTTCTGAGAGAAAACAGATGCAAAATAGGAATTTAAAAGTTCAGCCTTCTCAACATCCTGACTTACCATTTCATCATTTTCATCCTGTAAAAATCCTATAGCATCTTTGACTTTTCTTTTACTTTTGACGTATCCCCAAAATCCTTTTTTGTTGCTTTTGACGTCACTTGCAAGCCTTAATTCATTGTCAGCTTTAGATAATCTGATTTGTGCCCTGCAGGTTCTGCAGACGGCATTATATTCTTCTTTAGATATGCCTCCCTCTTTCCATTTGATAAACATTTCTTTCTTCCTTTTTAGCATGTGTTTAAGTTCTATGTTCATCCATCCTGGTTTCCTTAAATGCTTCCCATTCTTCCCTCTTTTCGGAATTGTTAACGATTGTGCTTTGAGAATCTCATTTTTCAAGATTTTCCATCCTTCCTGGACATTTTTGTCCTTAAGGATATCCAGCCATTGGATCCCTCCAATTCTCTTTCTGAGTTCCTTAAAATCTGCCTTTCTGAAATCTAACCTTTACGTCTGAGTCTTCACAGGTCTTCCTCCTCTTGTTATCCAAAATTCTAAAATAGCATGGTCACTACCTTCTAGAGTCCCAGCCACTCTTACCTCCTCCACCATTTCCTCCCTGTTTATGAGGATTAGATCCAAGGTAGCAGATCCCCTTGTTTTCTCCATTACCTTTTGGAAGATAAAGTTGTCAGCAAGAGAGGATAAGAATTTCCTGGACCTGTTAGTTTTGCCTGAGAGAGATTCCCAACAAATGTCTGGATAGTTGAAATCTCCCATGACCACTATGTCATATTTTTTGGAGAACATGGCCATTTGATGCATAAAGAGTTCATCCATATCTTCAGCTTGCACAGGCGGCCTGTAGTAAATGCCTACAATGGTGTCCTTTCCATTGTTCTGTCCTTGTATTCTTACCCAAACAGTTTCCACAGAACTCCCAGTCTCTGAAGCGTCAATCTCTGTGCAGATATACACTTTTCTAACATACAATGCAACACCTCCTCCTCGTTTATCAAGTCTGTTTCTTGCAAATAAGTTGTATCCTTCTAGCCTTGTATTCCAATCATGTGTATCGTCCCACCAAGTCTCAGTGATTCCAATGACATCATATTTCTTCTCCTGCGTTAGTAGCTCCAGTTCTCCTTGTTTGTTGCCCATGCTTTGTGCATTCGTATAGAAACACTTTAGTTTGTGATTGGTTTCTCTTCCTTCAATATTTTTATTATGTAAATTTTTTTGTCTTTGTTCTTCCCCTTCACTTCTAATAGCAGAAATCTCAATAGTATTTGTCAAGTGTATGGCTTTTGCTGGCGTTTTGCTTCCCTTCCTAACATTGTTCTAGTTTAAAGCTCTCCTGATGAGTGTAGCAAGGCGACTTCCAAATACATGTTTTCCAGTCTTCGTAAGGTGCACCCCATCTCTAGCAAGTAGTCCATCGTATAGGTAATTCACTCCGTGATCCAGAAATCCAAATCCTTGCTGACGGCACCATCGACGTAGCCAGTTGTTCACCTGCAGAATCTTATTCCACCTCCTTGTTCCATGGCCATCCACTGGGAGGATGGAAGAGAAGACCACCTGCGCTCCCAGTTCTTTCACTTTCTTACCTAAGTTTTCAAAGTCACTGCAGATGGTTTCCAGGTCGTTTCTAGCGGTGTCATTTGTCCCCACATGTATTAGCAGGAATGGGTAGTCATCTTTAGGTCTGAAGAGTCCTGATATCCTGTCAGACACATCTTTAATTTTTGCACCTGGAAGACAGCACATTTCTCTTGAGGTTATATCCGGTCTGCAGATAGCGGCCTCTGTTCCTCTCAACAGGGAATCGCCCATGACAACAACTCTCCGTTTCTTCTTCACAACAGTTTTCTTTCTCCATTCAGGAGGACTCTGAGGGCGTACAAGGTTGTTTGTGGGCAAAGTGTTATCCTGATGTATTTCTTCATCGTTCTCCTGTGTAAGAGCCTGGTATTGGTTCCTGAGCAGAATTGGTGCTGACTGCCTCCTGATCCTCCTGCTTCTCTGGGTCACATGCTTCCATTCCTCTGTTTCTTCAGTTGCACTTCGAATTTCTTCTCTTTCTGTACCATGAAGAGATAATTCTGCTCTGTCTAAGAACTCTTCACCTTCCTTAATGGTCTTCAATGTAGATAACCTCTTCCAGATTTTGCAACTTTTCCTCCAACAGGGACACAAGCTTGCATTTCTGGCATGTGAAGTTTGGCTTTTCCACTGGTAAGTCTATGAACATGTAGCAAGAAATGCAGCTCACCACATGGCTCCTAGCCTCTTCCATGTTCTTATTGTTCAAGAGATAATCAAGCGGTGAAATATAAGCCAAAACTCTTTACTGATGTCCTCCTTTCAGCTGCAACAGCCAAAATCCAGTGTTCCTTGAGCTCGCGGAGACTCTTCACTTATCCCAGAAGGCACTGGGAATATGCAAATTATCTCCTCGGGACTCCTCCCCTGGTTTACCGATGTCCTCCTTTCAGCTGCAACAGCCAAAATCCAGTGTTCCTTGAGCTCGCGGAGACTCTTCACTTATCCAGAAGGCACTGGGAATATGCAAATTATCTCCTCGGGACTCCTCCCCTGGTTTACCGATGTCCTCCTTTCAGCTGCAACAGCCAAAATCCAGTGTTCCTTGAGCTCGCGGAGACTCTTCACTTATCCCAGAAGGCACTGGGAATATGCAAATTATCTCCTCGGGACTCCTCCCCTGGTTTACCGATGTCCTCCTTTCAGCTGCAACAGCCAAAATCCAGTGTTCCTTGAGCTCGCGGAGACTCTTCACTTATCCCAGAAGGCACTGGGAATATGCAAATTATCTCCTCGGGACTCCTCCCCTGGTTTACCGATGTCCTCCTTTCAGCTGCAACAGCCAAAATCCAGTGTTCCTTGAGCTCGCGGAGACTCTTCACTTATCCCAGAAGGCACTGGGAATATGCAAATTATCTCCTCGGGACTCCTCCCCTGGTTTACCGATGTCCTCCTTTCAGCTGCAACAGCCAAAATCCAGTGTTCCTTGAGCTCGCGGAGACTCTTCACTTATCCCAGAAGGCACTGGGAATATGCAAATTATCTCCTCGGGACTCCTCCCCTGGTTTACCGATGTCCTCCTTTCAGCTG
>JARQOD010002027.1:29819-53855 GCA_033576555.1 Oophaga sylvatica
TTTACACCTTCCTGAAAACATGTGTCTGACAGAGGAGTCCATTTTGTTTCCAGATTTGGAGGACCTTTTGTTCAAAAATTTGGGTGTTCAATTGTTTTTCTCCTCGCTTTCATCCTCAGCCCAAATGGTCAAACTGAGAGAACAAACCAAACCATTGGAGACTTATCAAGATGTTTTGTCTGCTGATCGGGATGACTGGTCTTTTTTTTTCCCTTTTGGCGAGTTTCTTCAGGACGCGGAGGCTTCTGTCTGTCCGGGTGTTACTCTGTTTTTGGAGCGTATGCAACAATTTGGGACCAGGTAGTGGAGAGGTGTCCCTCTCTCAGGAGAGACCCAGCGGTTTGCTAACCGGCATAGGACTGATGGTCCTCGGTTTAAGGGGGGACTTGGTCTGTTGTCCTCAAGAAATATTCCTATGAAGTGGCATCTCCTAAATTTAAGCCTAGGTTCTTTGGGACCTTATAAGATCTGGAGATTCTTAATCCTGTTTCTTTTCGTTTGCTTCTTCCAGGACATTTAAATCCATAACGTTTTTCCACAAGTCCCTTGTTGAAGAGGTTTTTTGAGCCAGTGTTCCTACTACTGTGCCTCCGACCCTGTTTTGGTTGAGGCAATCTCGGAGTATGTGTTGAGAAAATATTGAATTCTCGTTTTTCTAGACGGAAACTCCAGTATTTGGTTAAAGGAGAGTAATGGTCAGGAAGAAATTCTTGGTTTTGCTTCGACATCCATGCTAGGAGACTCATCCGTCGTATCTAGAACTCATCCTACGGGACCGGGTTGCTCAAATGAGGGTGGTGACCCCTCCTCAAGGGGGGTACTGTTGTGAATGGCTGGAAATGATTCTGAGCAAAGCTCCCCTGGTGGTTACAAACGTATGGACTGTCCAGTAAAGAATGTGAGGATTGGAATCATATTACTGACTGGTCTTATAAAAGGGGAAAGTGCCCCTTCCCATCAGGGTTGCCGGGATCAATTGTTCTGGTCTCAATCCTTGATTCCTGTTTCCTTGGTAGCCTGCTGTGTCGTGTCTGAATCTCCTGCTAACAGATAAGACATTTTCTTCTTTTTGTTTTTGTGCTTGATTTTTGCATTTTGTCCTGCACTTCTGTGGGGGCCTTCAGGGTCTCCTCTGGGGGCTTTTGCCCTCTCAGTTCAGTTCAGCCACTGATGTTTGTACATTTGCTTTTTCCAGTTTTTTCAGTGGCTGCTGTTTTGTTTTTGGTTACACCAGAGAACTAATTTAGGTGGTAGAGGTCGTGTGATCTCAGGTGTTTTTGAAATTAGTAGAGTTGGTGCTTTTCAGGGTTTTTTGGGATTGCAGTAAGTGCCATTCCTATCCTTTTCTATTTAGTAAGTTTGGGCCCCAACGTTTGCTCATACTATTTTCTGTCTGTGTCAGTATTTCTTCTTGTCTAACCGCCATTACATGTTTGGGGGCTTTCTATGTTCTTTGGGGATCTGCTCCGGGGCAGATAGCTTTCCTCTTTCTATCTTTAGGTGTAGTTAGTTTCTCAGGCTGTGACGAGGCGTCTAGGACCAACGTAGGAACGCTCCACGGCTGCCTCTAGTTGTGGTGGTTAGTCAGGGTACTGCAATCTCATAGTTTCCAACTCCTCTGGTGTATTTCCTTTTTGCCTGCTCTCCTCAGCTACCAAATCATAACAATGCCCCATATGTTCCACAGATTATGCCCCCATATGCTCCATATTATGCCTCCATATGCTCCAGATTATACCCCATATGTTCCACAGTTAATGCCCCCATATGCTCCATATTATGCCCCATATGCTCCAGATTATGCCCATATGTCCACAGCTTATGCCCCCATATGCTCCATATTATGCCCCATATGTTCCACAGATTATGCCCCCATATGCTCCAGATTATGCCCCATATGTTCCACAGCTTATGCCCCCATATGCTCCAGATTATGCCCCATATGTTCCACAGGTTATGCCCCCATATGCTCCATATTATGCCCCCATATGCTCCAGATTATGCCCCATATGTTCCACAGCTTATGCCCCCATATGCTCCATATTATGCCCCCATATGCTCCAGATTATGCCCCATATGTTCCACAGCTTATGCCCCCATATGCTCCATATTATGCCCCATATGTTCCACAGCTTATGCCCCCATATGCTCCAGATTATGCCCCATATGTTCCACAGCTTATGCCCCCATATGCTCCAGATTATGCCCAATATGTTCCACAGCTTATGCCCCCATATGCTCCAGATTATGCCCCCATATGCTCCAGATTATGCCCCATAGTATAGGCCTCATATGCTGCTGCTGCAAAAAAAAAAAAATGACATACTCACCTCTCGTCGCTGGGGCCAGATGCCGGTGTCCTGAGCAGGCGGGGACACCCGCGCGCTATGGGGGACAGGTGCCGGTGTCATCGCTCGCTCAGGACCCCCGCACCTGAGATATTTACCTGTCCTCGCTGCGCGCTGCTCCCTCGGTCTGACTCCTGGCTGTGAATGATATGGCAGGGGGGCGGGGCGCGCACTAACGACGTCATCGCGCCCTCTGTCTGATCATTCACAGCGTCAGCCAGAGGAGTCAGACCGAGGGAGCGACGCGCATCGGTGGCACGGGGACAGGTAAATATAGCTATACTCACCCCTCCGCCGCGCGTCCCTGCAGCCTCTCCTCTTCTCCCGGCGCTCTCCGCAGCGCTTCCTTCCTACAGCGGTCACATGCTACCGCTCATTAAAGTCATGAATATGCGCATATTCATGACTTTAATGAGCGGTGCCATGTGACAGCTGCAGGAAGGAACCGGAGATCGTGGGAGAAGCAGGGGGGCTGCAGAGACCGCGCCGGTGGAGGGGTGAGTATGATCCGACACCCCCGCTCCCCCTCCACCGCCGACCCCGTATATGACCCGCGTATAAGCCGAGAGGGGGACTTTCAGCCCTAAAAAATGGGCTGAAAATCTCGGCTTATACATGGGTATATACGGTAGATAACAGTCATGTCATGTAAGAAGTGAAGTATTTTTCATTGTACTATACCTATATTTCTGTGCCGTATCAGAGCATCATGAATTGTGGTATGTGTTTAAAGGGGCGCACTGACACTCTTTGGCCCAGGGCACATGAAAACCTGGAGCCAGCCCTACTCCCCCACAACATTAGCCAAATAACCCCCAGTATTCAATGCGTAACTATTATTATAAAGTAAATGAAGGTTGCCAAGCTTAAGTAATAAGAATTGATGTCGTTGGCATTGAAATAGGCACTGTAGGTGTGTTTACTGTCCTCCACTCCCTGCCGACTTTGTTTCCCCATTGACTTGCATTGGGTTTCGTGTTTCAGTCGGACCTCCGACTTTTCACGATAGTCGGCCGATTTCGTTTGACTCGACTTTTGAGAAAGTCGGGTTTCATGAAACCCGACTCGACCCTAAAAAAGGCAAAGTCGCTCATCTCAACTTCTAACCTTTGAAATATAAAATCTCAGTGCACCCTGTCGAAAGCCTTTTCTGCGTCAATCGACAGAATGCACATGGGTTCCTCTTTCTTGACCGCCCCATCAATCAAAGAAATAGTTCGGATGGTGGTATTTCATTTTTTAAAATATTTGGAGCAATATATGGGGAGCATTATATACTGGAGAATTATATATGGGGCCCATCATACACTTGAGCATCATAGATAGGGCCCATTAGAAACTGTAGCATTATATATGGGGCCCATCATACACTATAGCATTATAAATGTGGCCCATCATACACTGGAGCATTATAAATGGGGCCCATCATACACTGGAGCATCATCCATGAGGCCCATCATACACCTGCGCATTATAAATGGTGTCCATCATACACTGGAGCATCATCCATGGGGCCCATCATACAGCTGCGCATTATATATGGGGCCCATCATACACTGGAGCATTATAAATGGGCCCATTATATATGGAGCATTATATAGGACCATCATACATTGGAGCATCATCCATGGGGCCCATCATATACTGGAGCATCATATGGGGTTCATTACTTATGGGGCATCTTATAGGGCAGTGATGGCGAACCTTGGCACTCCAGCTGTTGGAGAACTACAACTCCCAGCATGCCTCAACTGCTGCAGTTTGCAAGGTGTAATATATGGAGTATAGTTCATATAGCGTCTTGTGCTTGGGTGCGATGAAAACACATGAGACACAGGTTTGATATAGAAGGTCTTGTATTACTTCATACAAGTGGCAAAAATAGTCACACAGTTTGCAGATACAGAAGCAGGAGACACAGCAGGCCAGAGTAACTTAAGCTCAGCAATCACTCTCCAAAACAGGTTCAGGGTCTCTTCTCTGTTACCGTAATTCCATGCAAACGTGGATTTATCAAAGAGCAGGGTTCCAAAGTTCCACATGTGTTCCAAAGTTCCTCAGAAGGGAATAGCTGAAGTACAAAGTCCAAGGCTTCCAGGAGTCAGGTCACAGGTTCACTGCAGGCTTGATACTGAAGCACTGATTGCTCAGCTGTGGCTGCTTAAGAAGCAAGAGGGAGAGAATCAGGGCGGGAACATGAAAGCTGGAAACTCCATATTGACTGAGGGCAAGATAGCTGCAGCAAGACAGAAAGTAAAATGGCTGACGGAAAAACTGAGTTTCAAGAAACATGTACAAAGAACCTTACATTACTCCCCCCTTAGGGACAACCTCCGGATGGCCTCAGACCAGGCTTGTCTGGGTACCTCTGATGAAACTGGCGGAGCAAACGAGGAGCATTAACGTTATTGACTGGTTCCCATGAGTTGTCCTCCACTGGGTAGCCCTGCCATTTAATCAAATATTGTAACTGATTTCTGTATAACCTGGAATCTAGAATCCTTTCCACCACAAATTCTTCCTGACCATCGACTAGCACTGGGTCAGGGCAAGGAGAAGAACGTCCAGGAAACGTATTGGGTGTTGCAGCCTTTAGTAGGGATACATGAAAGACAGGGTGGATTCTCATAGTTCTGGGCAGTTGAAGACGACAAGCAACGGCACTTATAATTTTACTGATTTTATAGGGTCCAATGTACTTATGTCCCAACTTAGATGATGGAATCCTTAACTTAAGATTTCTGGTTGACAGCCAGACCAGGTCTCCTACCTTGAAAGCTGGTGCAGGTTTACGAAATTTATCTGCTGCTTTCTTGTACCTTTCCTGAGCCAATTCCAGATTCTCCTTCAGAAGATCCATATTCTTCTGCAAAGACGTGATTCTTTCAGCCACTACTGGCAAAGGCGTCTCTATGGGAAATCGTGGAAGAATGTTAGGATGATAACCTAAATTGGAGAAAAAAGGAGACTGCTTAGTGGAGGCGCTCTGAGAGTTGTTATAAGAGAACTCAGCCAATGGAAGTAGATCCACCCAATCATCCTGTAGGTGGCAGATAAAGCAGCGGAGATACTGCTCCAGGGTTTGATTGGTTCGTTCGGTCTGTCCATTAGTCTGGGGATGAAAAGCAGAAGAAAGGTTTACTTTAATGTCCAATGCGGCACAGAAATTCGCCAAAACCTTGAAGTGAATTGCACCCCTCGATCCGAAATAACCTCATCCGGAACTCTATGTAAACGAAACACATTCTTAATCATCAAATCTGATGTCTGTTTTGCAGTGGGTAAGCCGACACAAGGGATAAAATGAGCTGCCTTTGTTAAACGATCAACCACCACTAGAATGGTGTTCTTCCCTTGAGAGGTTGGTAACTCCACAATGAAATCCATAGAAATGGATCCCCAAGGGCGGGACGGGTGGGAAGAGGTTGTAACAGACCAGTTGGTGAGGAGCGAGGTGTTTTGCATCTTGCACAGACTTCACATGAAGTGACATAGTTTAAAACATCCTTCCTGCAAGTGGGCCACCAAAAGAAACGAGAAAGAAATTCCTGTGTCTTTAGAATTCCTCTATGCCCAGCTATCTTGGAATCGTGAATGAGTTGCAATACTCTCAATCTGACTGTTTCAGGAATATACAGACGTTGTCCCTGAATCCACACACCATTCTTAAAGACAAGACTTACGTCCCTTGGGGGTTGTGCCAAAAGGAATCCGCATGGTATGCTTCCTTGATGTCCTTAAGTAGGTCTTGATTATGAATCACTCCCAGGAATCTAGAGTCAGGAAGAATAGTCTTAGGAGGAGTAAGTGGACGTGTCTCTGCTGAATAATCCTAGAGAGTGCATCAGCCTTTCCATTGCGCGATCCTGGTCTATAAGAAATGACAAAATTAAATTGGTTTAAGAAAAGATTCCAGCGAGCCTGGCGAGGAGTCAGGCATTTAGCCGACCTGATAAATTCAAGGTTACGATGGTCTGTCAGGACGACTATTTGCTGTGCAGCTCCTGAAGAAGGTGTCTCCATTCTTTGAAGGCGGCAATAATGGCCAACAACTCTCTATTGCCCACATCGTAGTTCCTCTCAGCCGAAGACAACTGCTGGGAAAAGAAGGCACAGGGATGCAAGACATTCTTCTCACCTGTTCTCTGAGAGAGTATAGCTCCAACGGCACAGTCTGAAGCATCCACCTCTATTATGAAGGCAAGTTCGGGGTTGGGATGTACCAAGATAGGTGCGGTGGTAAATTTATCTTTTAACAGGAAAATGCTTCCTGGGCTTGGGGAGTCCAGGAGAACCTAGACTGTTTCCGGGTAAGTTGGGTGATAGGTGACACTACCTCAGAGAAATTCCTAATGAAACGTCTATAGAAGTTGGCAAACCCGATGAAGCGCTGCACCTCCTTCACATTTCTAGGACTTGGCCAATCCTTGATGGCTTGGGTCTTGCTTCCATCCATACTAATTCCTTGTGTAGACAGTACATACCCCAGAAATTGAATTTCGGTCCTATGGAATTCACACTTTTCAAGTTTGATGTAAAGATGGTTTTGTCTTAGACGTTCCAAGACCATTCTCACATGTCCATGATGTTCCTCTGTGGAGTTAGAAAAAATTAGAATATCATCCAAATAAATCACCACGAATGTATCTAGGAGATCCCTGAAGATGTCATTCACCAAGTGTTGGAAAGTGGCTGGGGCGGTACTCAGACCAAAAGGCATAACTAGATATTCAAAGTGTCCATAGCGTGACCTGAATGCAGTCTTCCTTATTCTTCAGTTCTTAAATACGACCATTTTAGCTTCCTTCGGAGCATTGCCATTAGAATATAGTTTCGCATGCCCGCCTACTCTCCTCTAACAGCAAGTGATAAAGGCAATGGATAACTGTGTTCTAATTGGCTAGACTATATTCCTATAGTCTAACACTTGTGGACTCAACTGGAAGATCCACGTTTCATGGACTTACACAGAAGAAGATCTGAACCTTTGAGGAGAGTGATGCTGAGCTAAGTACCTGGCCTGTGTGTCTCTGCTTTGTATCTGCAAACTGTGTGCTATTTTTGCCACTGAGAAGTAATACAAGACTTCTATATCAAAAGTTCCTCTAGATTTCATCGACCAAGCACAAGACGGTAGGAACTGTACTACATACTTACACTCATTCAATCCCAGGTCTAATACGGACTAAGTTATAGGCCCCACGGAGATCTAGTTTAGAGAAAATTTTGGCATGTCGCACTCTCTCCAATAACTCAGGGATTAAAGGCAATGGATAACGGTTTCTAATAGTAACCTTATTGAGTTCCCTATAGTCTACGCAGGGTCTCAGAGATCCATCTTTCTTCTTTACAAAGAAGATGGGTGCACCTGCAGGAGATGAAGAGGGGCGTATGAAGCCCTTGGCTAGATTTTCGTCTATGTAATCCTTTAAAGCCTTTAGCTCGGGCCCCGCCAGGGGGTAGATCTTACCAAAAGGTATCTCTGCTCCAGGCAATAATTCAATTGGACAATCATATGGACGGTGAGGGGGAAGCTGGTCAGCGTTCTTCTTGTCACATAAATCCACATAGTCCTGGTATACAGCTGGTAGTTCAGGGACTGACATGGTTCCTTTAGGAACAGAGCAAGCTGAAACTTTGGACTCATCTGTTTCTCTGGAAAGTGTAATTCCTTGGTCTCCCAGTTAATGGTAGGTTCTGAGCCTGCAGCCATGGTAGCCCTAGAATAATGGGAAAGTGGGGAGAAGAGATAAGCATAAAGGACAGTTTCTCTTGATGATCTTTACCCATAAGAACCCTCAAAGGCTCTGTTTCCTGATCCACTGGTCCAGAGGTCAGCAGGGAGCCATCCACAGTTTCCATCTGTACTGGAGTAGCCTTCTTCACTGAACGTATCCCCTGTTTCAGAGCAAAGGAGACATCCATAAAATTTCCACTTGCCCCTGAGTCGATCATAGCAGAGCTAGACACCCAGACTGAGTCAACCCAGAGTTTGATGGAAAGAAAGCAATGAGAATTGTTTTTCTTACAACTCAGCTGGGACACCGCTGAGGAAACTTGAAAAATTGCAGCGTTTACACAGTCAACGTCCTCAGAAGTAACGGAGTTTAAGTCCGAGAAATCAAGATCTGTTGCTGCAGATCTCTCTGGAGCCTGAGGCTCGGACCTGACAGATCCCTCTCGCAACACTCACAGTGAATGAGTGCTGCAGTAGTCTTACGAGAACGGCTGGGGCAGTTTATAATGAAGTGCCCTGACTTACCACAATAGAAACATAGATTTTCCTTAAAACGATGTTCCTTGCGTGCATCACTAACCCGTCTTTGTAAAGAGTCTACCTGCATGGGTTCAGGTTCAGGTTCCCGTGTGATCCTACTCAAAGGTTCCTTAGCTGGGAGGAAGGTAGGAAAAGGTTAGTGCGATTGCTTTCGAACCATCTCTCTTGCCTGCGTTCAGTCAGACGATTATCAATACGGATGCAGTAGTTAATAAAGTCACCTAACGCAGTGGGAGGGTCGGCACGAGCAAGTTCATCCTTAATCAGTGGAGACAACCCTTTTCGAAAAATAGATTTTTTGGCGGAACTGTCCCAGGTGGTATCAAGGGCCCATCTCCTGAAATCCAAGGCATATTCGCTACCGAGTGCTTACCTTGGCGAAAGTAACATGGCTGCTTCAGCTGTTGCACCTCGATTGGGGTCATCAAACACCTGCCCCATGGCTGAAATGAAAGCATCAGATGATCCAAACATTCATCCTCAGTCTCAATCAGAGGGTTTGCCCACATCAAAGCCTTGTTGGTAAGCAACATAATTATAGTAAGCACTTTAGATCGTTCAGTGGGAAATTGTGAAGCATGTGCAGAAAAAAAAAGATTGCATTGGTTAATAAATCCCCTGAATTTCTCACGTTCACGCGCCAAAACGAAAAGGGGGCAACTTGGGAATCCCAGAACTCGGGGCTACGGCAGGAGCCTGGACTCGCTCCTCTAGAACCTCAATCCTGGCTCGCAAATCCTGGGCAGTCTGTCCAAACACTTGCAAATTGTGTAGTGTCTAGTGAAAGGTCTTTAGTTTGTAAAACTCCACAGAGTTCCTTTATGCGGGCCTCCATCTTCCAGATCTTTTAAGACAGGAGTACTGGAAGGAGAAGAGAAAGAAAAAAAAAAAAACAATAGTGTTTACCTGTGGTAACACTGCAGAAAGAAAAAAAAATTAAGGGAACTGCTCACCTGGAATGGTTGTGAGAAGTCACAACCACTGTCATCACAGAAAGCACAACCGGACATCTGATATCCACAGTCACAGCAGACACAGCCTTCCCAGACCCAGCAGACACTAACGTTTTGGCTTCAGTATCTTGTAATATATGGAGTATAGTTCATATAGCGTCTTGTGCTTGGGTGCGATGAAAACACATGAGACACAGGTTTGATATAGAAGGTCTTGTATTACTTCATACAAGTGGCAAAAATAGTCACACAGTTTGCAGATACAGAAGCAGGAGACACAGCAGGCCAGAGTAACTTAAGCTCAGCAATCACTCTCCAAAACAGGTTCAGGGTCTCTTCTCTGTTACCGTAATTCCATGCAAACGTGGATTTATCAAAGAGCAGGTTCCAAAGTTCCACATGTGTTCCAAAGTTCCTCAGAAGGGAATAGCTGAAGTACAAAGTCCAAGGCTTCCAGGAGTCAGGTCACAGGTTCACTGCAGGCTTGATACTGAAGCACTGATTGCTCAGCTGTGGCTGCTTAAGAAGCAAGAGGGAGAGAATCAGGGCGGGAACATGAAAGCTGGAAACTCCATATTGACTGAGGGCAAGATAGCTGCAAGCAAGACAGAAAGTAAAATGGCTGACGGAAAAACTGAGTTTCAAGAAACATGTACAAAGAACCTTACACAAGGGCATGCTGGGAGTTGTAGTTTTACAACAGCTGGAGTGCCAAGGTTAGCCATCACTGTTATAGGGTATGGAGCACATATGGGGCCTGTTCTGTATGGAGCATTATATGGAGCCCATTCTGTATGGAGCAATATATGGGGCCCATCAAATACTGTATGGAGCTTTATATGCGACTCATTATACTGTATGGAGATATATATGGGGCTCATTCTACTCTATGGGGACCGTCATACTGTATGGCACATTATATGGCACATACAGTCAGGGCCAGAAATATTTGGACAGTGACACAATTTTCGCGAGTTGGGCTCTGCATGCCACCACATTGGATTTGAAATGAAACCTCTACAACAGAATTCAAGTGCAGATTGTAACGTTTAATTTGAAGGGTTGAACAAAAATATGTGTTAGAAAATGTAGGAATTGTACACATTTCTTTACAAACACTCCACATTTTAGGAGGTCAAAAGTAATTGGACAAATAAACATAACCCAAACAAAATATTTTTATTTTCAAAATTTTGTGGCGAATCCTTTGGAGGCAATCACTGCCTTAAGTCTGGAACCCATGGACATCACCAAACGCTGGGTTTCCTCCTTCTTAATGCTTTGCCAGGCCTTTACAGCCGCAGCCTTCAGGTCTTGCTTGTTTGTGGGTCTTTCCCTCTTAAGTCTGGATTTGAGCAAGTGAAATGCATGCTCAATTGGGTTAAGATCTGGTGATTGACTTGGCCATTGAAGAATGTTCCACTTTTTTGCACTCATGAACTCCTGTGTAGCTTTGGCAGTATGCTTGGGGTCATTATCCATCTGTACTATGAAGCGCCGTCCAATCAAGTTTGCAGCATTTGGCTGAATCTGGGCTGAAAGTATATCCCGGTCCACTTCAGAATTCATCTGGCTACTCTTGTCTGCTGTTATGTCATCAATAAACACAAGTGACCCAGTGCCATTGAAAGCCATGCATGGCCATGCCATCACGTTGCCTCCACCATGTTTTACAGAGGATGTGGTGTGCCTTGGATCATGTGCCGTTCCCTTTCTTCTCCAAACTTTTGGCTTCCCATCATTCTGGTACAGGTTGATCTTTGTCTCATCTGTCCATAGAATACTTTTCCAGAACTGAGCTGGCTTCTGGAGGTGTTTTTCAGCAAATTTAACTCTGGCCTGTCTATTTTTGGAATTGATGAATGGTTTGCATCTAGATGTGAACCCTTTGTATTTACTTTCATGGAGTCTTCTCTTTACTGTTGACTTAGAGACAGATACACCTACTTCACTGAGAGTGTTCTGGACTTCAGTTGATGTTGTGAACGGGTTCTTCTTCACCAAAGAAAGTATGCGGCGATCATCCACCACTGTTGTCTGCCGTGGGCTCCCAGGTCTTTTTGGATTGATGAGTTCACCAGTGCTTTCTTTCTTTCTCAGGATGTACCAAATTGTAGATTTTGCCACTTCTAATGTTGTAGCAATTTCTTGGATGTTTTTTTTCTGTTCTTGCAGCTTAAGGATGGCTTGTTTCACCTGCATGGAGAGCTCCTGTGACCACATGTTTCCTTCACAGCAAAACCTTCCAAATGCAAACACCACACCTCAAATCAACTCCGGCCCTTTCATCTGCTTAATTGAGAATGACATAACAAAGGGATTGCCCACACCTGTCCATGAAATAGCCTTGGAGTCATTTGTCCAATTACTTTTGGTCCCTTTAAAAACAGGGTGGCACATGTTAAGGAGCTGAAACTCCTAAACCCTTCATCCAATTTTAATGTGGATACCCTCAAATGAAAGCTGAAAGTCTGAACTTCAACTGCATCTGATTTGTTTTGTTTCAAATTCATTGTGGTAATGTCTAGAACCAAAATTAGATAAATGTTGTCTCTGTCCAAATATTTATGGACCTAACTGTATACTGTAGCATTATGTGGAGCTCATCATATACTGTATGGGACCAATTATGTATGGAGCAATATATAGGGCTCATTATTCTGTATGGTACACTATGTGGTGGCCATAATACTGTATGGAGGAATATACTGAGCTATTGTAGAATTTAAAATAGATATCAGTCAGGTAATGTAAGAAATGAAGTATTTGTCATTGTACTATATCTATTTTCTGTGCCTATATTGGAGCATCATGAATTGTGGTATGTGTTAAAGGGGCGCACTGACACTCTTTCGCCCGGGGCATACGAAAACCTGGAGCCAGCCCTACCCCCCCCCACAACTTTAGCCAAATAACCCCCAGTTTTCAATGAGTAACTATTATTATAAAGTAAATTAAGGTTGCCAAGCTTAAGTACCGTAATAAGAGTTGTTGTCGTTGGCATTGAAATGGGCACTGTAGGTGTGTTTACTGTCCTCCACTCCCTGCCGACTTTGCTTCCCCATTGACTTGTATTGGGTTTCGTGTTTCAGTCTGACATCCGACTTTTCCTGATAGGCGGCCTATTTTGTTCGAATCGACTTTTGAGAAGGTTGGATTTCATTAAACCCGACTCGACTCTAAAAAAGGCAAAGTCGCTCATCTCTAATGGTGATTCTAACACAATATAATGCCTCAGCTGTGACCCTAACACAGCCCTAAACACAATATGATGGACCCTACACAGCCCTCCATAAAGTATTATGGCCCCCATACAAACCTTCAAACTGTATAATGGCCCCCACTAGCCCTCCAAATAGTATAATGACCCCCACATAGCCCTACAAACAGTATAATAGCCCCCACGTAGCCCTCCAAATAGTTTAACGGCCCAATAGAGCTTTGAAAACAGAATAATGACTCCCATATAGCCCTCATAACAGTATAAGGCCCCCTCCACAGTGCCCTCGAAACAGTATAATGTCCCCCACATAACCCTCCAAACAGTATAATATCATCCAAATAGCCCTATATATAGCCATATAGTATAATGGACCCCATTGAGACTTTCATATAATATGGGCCCCACATAGACCTCCATATAGTATAATGGGCACCACATAGACTTTCATATAATATGATGGGCCCACTTTGCCTTCCATATATCATCATGTGCTCCACATAGCTATCCTTATAAAGGCACCCACATAGTCCTCCATATAATATAATGGTCCCCACATTGCCTTCCACATCATAAAATGTGCTCCACATAGCCCTCCATGTAATGAAATGGTCCCAAATAGCCTTCCATATTATATAATGTACTCCATATAGCCCTCCATATAATATAATGGCCCCACATTGCCTTCCATTTAATTTAATGTGCCCCCACATAGCCTTCCATGTAATATAACATGCTCTACATAACCCTCCATATAATATAATATGCTCCACATAGCCTTCCATGTAATATTTTGTGCCCCACATAGCCCTCCATATAATGGCTCCCACATTGCCTTCCATTTAATATAATATGCCCCACATAGTCTTAAATAAAATATAATGGCCCCACATTGCCTCCCATGTAATATAATGTGCCCCACATAGCCCTCCATATGATATAATGGGCCCTATACAGCCTTCCATATAATATAATGGGCCCAGCATAGCCTTCCACAAAATATAATGGGCACCACATTGCCTTCCATATAATATAATGGGACCGCGTAACCCTCTATATTATGTAATGGCCCCACAATGTACTCAGTGATTAAAAAATGAAATACTCACCTCTCCCTGTTTCCTGCTACTGCAGTCTTCTCAGTGCTTCTCAGTTGATTTAAACTGTGTCGACTTAAATCGGGCCCCCAGAATCATGGGCTTCATTGCAGCTATATGGTCTGCCATCATTGGCTGTATGCTACTAAGTGGGATCTCTGCAGTATATACAATGGGTATGGAAAGTATTCAGACCCCGTTACATTTTTCCCTATTTGTTTCATTGCAGCCATTTGGTAAATTCAAAAAAGTTCATTTTATTCATTAATGTACACTCTGCACCCCATCTTGACTGAAAAATGGAAATGTAGACATTTTTGCAAATTTATTAAAAAAGAAAAACTGATATATCATATGGTCATAAGTAGTCAGAACCTTTACTCAGTATTGTGTAGAAGCACCCTTTTGACCTAGTACAACCACGAGTCTTCTTGGGAATGATGCAACTAGTTTTCACACCTGGATTTGGGGATCCTCTGCCATTTTTCCTTGCAGATCCTCTCCAGTTCTGTCAGGTTGGATGGTGAATGTTGGTGGACAGCCATTTTCAGGTCTCTCCAGAGATGCTCAATTGGGTTTCGGTCAGAGCTCTGGCTGGGCCAGTAAAGAGTGGTCACAGAGTTGTTCTGAAGCCACTCCTTTGTTATTTTAGCTGTGTGCTTAGGATCATTGTCTTGTTGGCAGGTGAGCCTTCGGCCAAATCTGAGGTCCAGAGCAATCTGGAAGAGGTTTTCATCCAGGATATCTCTGTACTTGGCAGCATTCATGTTTCCTTCAATTGCAACCAGTCATCCTGTCCCTGCAGCTGAAAAACACCCCCATAGCATGATGCTGCCACCACCATGTTTCACTGTTGGGATTGTATTGTGCAGATGATGAGCAGTACCAGGTTTTCTCCACACATAACGCTTAGAATTATCACCAAAAAGTTCTATCTTCGTCTCATCAGACCAGAGAATCTTATTTCTCATAGTCTGGGAGTCCTTCATGTGTTTTTTAGCAAACTCTATGCGGGCTTTCATATGTCTGGCACTGAGGAGAGGCTTCCATTGGGCCACTCTGCCATAAAGGCCCAACTGGTGGAGGGCTGCAGTGATAGTTGACTTTGTGGAACTTTCTCCCATTTCCCTACTGCATCTCTGGAGCTTAGCCACAGTGATCTTGGGGTTCTTCTTTACCTCTCTCACCAAGGCTCTTCTTCCACGATTGCTCAGTTTGGCTGGATGGCCAGGTCTAGGAAGACTTCTGGTGTTCCCAAACTTCTTCCATTTAAGGATTATGGAGGACACTGTGCTCTTAGGAACCTTGAGTACAGCAGAAATTATTTTGCAACCTTGGCCAGATCTGTGCCTTGCCACAATTCTGTCTCTGAGCTCCTTGGCCAGTTCCTTTGACCTCAAGATTCTTATTTGGTCTGACATGCCCTGTGAGCCATGAGGTCTTATATAGAGAGGTGTGTGCCTTTACAAATCAAGTCCTATGAGTTTAATTAAACACAGCTGGACTCTAATGAAGGAGTAGAACCATCTCAAGGAGAATCACAAGGAAATGGACAGCATGTGACTTAAATATGAGTGTCTGAGCAAAGGGTCTGAATACTTATGACCATGTGATATTTCAGTTTTTCTTTTTTAATAGATTTGCAAAAATTTCTACATTTCTGGGTTTTTTTCAGTCAAGATAGGGTGCAGAGTGTAAATTAATGAGAAAAAATGAACATTTTTACATTTACCAAATGGCTGCAGTGAAACAAAGATTGAAAATTTAAAAGGGTTTTGAATACTTTCTGTACCCACTGTACATGTACATCACATAGGAGGCAATAGGACTGCTGTGTAAACATCAGATAGGAGACACCAAAACTGCAGTATATACATCACATAGAAACACTGAGGCTGCTTGGCATACATCACATAGAAGATACTGCGACTGCTGTACTGTATACATGACATAGTATACACTAAAACTGCTGTGTAAACATCACATAGCATATAGAGTGCTTTCAGTGGGAGAAGCAAAATAGGAATCTTGTGAGTATGATACCTTTTAATGGCTAACAAAATATAGTTTAAGATATTAGAGGGCGAGCTTTCGAGAATTGTACCGTACATCTATGGAACTGAAAAACCGTTTGAACTCGCCCTCTAATATCTTAAACTATATTTTGTTAGCCATTAAAAGGTATCATACTCACAAGATTCCTATTTTGCTTCTCCCACTGAAAGCACTCTATATGTTTTTTTCTACTGGCTAACACGGTACCAAACCAATCTTTTTTCGAACATCCATAGGAAACACTGAGACTGCTGCATATGACATTGAACACACTGTTACTGCTGTATACATCACATAGAATACTCTGAAACTGCTATATAAACATCAAGACTGCTGTATCTACACGACAGAAGACATTAGGGCTGATGCATAAATATCACATAGGAGACACTGGGGCTACAGCATATACATCACATTAGATACACTTGGGATAGAGCATATACATCACATGGTAGACACTGGGGATGGAGCATATACATCACATAGGAGAGAGACTGAGGCTGAAGCATATATATCACATAGGATACACGTTGCTGCTGGGACACATACATCACAGAAGTTGACTGGGGCTGGAGCATATACATGACATAGGAGATGCTGAGACTGCAGGATATATATCACATCGGAGTCTAGTGCCTGAGCACATACATCACCTAGGAGAAGCTGGGGCTGCAGGATGTACATCACATAGGAGAGACTGAGGCTGGGGCATATACATAAGCTAGGAGATGCTGGGACCAAAGCATATACAACCCCTGGCAAAAATTATGTAATCACCGGCCTTGGAGGATGTTCATTCAGTTGTTTAATTTTGTTTTAAAAAAGCAGGTCACAGACATGGCACAAAACTGAAGTCATTTCAAATGGCAACTTTCTGGCTTTAAGAAACACTAAAAGAAATCAAGAACAAAAAATGTGGTAGGGGAAAAATTATGGAATCACTCAATTCTGAGGGAAAAAATTATGGAGTCATGAAAAACAATCAAATAAAAAAACACTCCAACACATCAATAGTATTTGGTTGCACCACCTTTGGCTTTTACAACAGCTTGCAGTCTCTGAGGCATGGACTTAATGAGTGTCAAACAGTACTCTTCATCAGTCTGGCTCCAACTTTCTCTGATTGCTGTTGCCAGATCAGCTTTGCAGGTTGGAGCCTTGTCATGGACCATTTTCTTCAACTTCCATCAAAGATTTTGATGCTTATGTATCTTTTTCAAGGAATGTTTTCACAGTTTTTGCTCTATGGCAGGATGCATTATCATCTTGAAAAATGATTTCATCATCCCCAAACATCCTTTCAATTGATGGGATAAGAAAAGTGTCCAAAATATCAACATATTTAGAATTGAGAGTCCTCAGTGGTTGATATCTTATAATGGCTAACTGAAAAGATGGTAACAAATTGCAAGCTTTTGAGACTACTCAGGTCTCTTAATCAGGCAAAGACTAATACAAAATCTGAAGAATCACATATTTATGCACAACACAGCACAGAATGACCAGGAATACAAGAATGTTTGGCCACAGGTATAAATGATAATAGAATGGTGCGCACTCAGGTCATATAAAGATGAGGTGCTGGTGAATTGGACCATGGAGGTACCAATATCAATGAGAAATAGAATTCACAGCACACTACCGTTGAATACTATGCAAAAATATATTATTTATTTGGAAACATCCAGTCCAAAAAGAAAAGTGCTAGTGTTATAACAATAATATGTACAGTTTCAGATACCCAACGTTTCGATCCTCCCGGATCTTAATCATGGGTACTAGAAAATAAAAGAAACATAGTGCAAGACAAATATACAAGCAAACTATATTCAAAGTTTATATACAAAATAATGGACTGAACACAGATCTGCTCATTGAAGAATATAAGACACGAAAAGAGGTACGTTAGATAATGATTCCAGAGAAACAGAATATACGAGCTGCAACATAATCTCATATTGGGCATTTGATGACATAAATAACAAAATTGGAATCACAAGTGTTATAGCCATGAATGGGAAATGACTTTCCTGTACGTGGGTGAGTCACTGTTTTAGATTTAATAATGTTAGAACAGGAAGCGCAGCTAAGACACGGAAAGGTGCCTTGTCGAAGTGTAACAAGATGGTGCTGTATCGAGGTGGGGCAGACGCCCCCAATGTCCGCTCGTACTAGTTTATCCTTAATATTGGGGACTCTCCTGTTACACATTAACCCCTTCACCCCCAAGGGTGGTTTGCACGTTAATGACCGGGCCAATTTTTACAATTCTGACCACTGTCTCTTTATGAGGTTATAACTCTGGAACGCTTCAACGGATCTTCGCGATTCTGAGATTGTTTTCTCGTGACATATTGTACTTCACGTTAGAAGTAAAATTTCTTCGATATAACTTGCGTTTATTTTTGAAAAAAACGCAAATATGGCGAAAATTTTTAAAATTTTGCAATTTTCAAACTTTGAATTTTTATTCCCTTAAAACAGAGAAATATGTCACATAAAATAGTTAAGAAATAACATTTCCCACATGTCTACTTTACATCAGCACAATTTTGGAACCAAAATTTTTTTTTGTTAGGAAGTTATAAGGGTTAAAAGTTGACCAGCGATTTCTCATTTTTACAACAAAATTTACAAAGCCATTTTTTTTAGGGACCACCTCTCATTTGAAGTCACTTTGAGGGGTCTATATGGCAGAAAATACCCAAAAGTGACACCATTCTAAAAACTGCACCCCTCAACGTACTCAAAACCACATTCAAGAAGATTATTAACCCTTCAGGTGCTTCACAGGAACTAAAGCAACGTGGAAGGAAAAAATGAATATTTAACTTTTTAGCCACAAAAATGATCTTTTACAAACTTTTTTTTTATTTTCACAAGGGTAAAAGGAGAACATGGACAGATAAGGTTGTTATGCAATTTCTCCTGAGTACGCCAATACCCAATATGTTGGGGAAAACCACTGTTTGGGCACACGGCAGAGCTCGTAAGGGAAGGAGCGCCGTTTGACTTTTTCAAACTAAAATTGGCTGGAATTGAGATTGGACGCCATGTCGTGTTTGGAGAGCCCCTGATGCGCCTAAACAGTGGAAACCCCAACAAGTGACACCATTTTGGAAACTAGACCCCCTAAGGTACTTATCTAGATCTGTTGTGAGCACTTTGAACTCCCAAGTGTTTCACAAAAGCTTATAATGCCTGGGTGTGAAAAAAAAAAAAAAAAATTTTCCACAAAAATGATTTTTTAGTCCCAAATTTTTGAATTTTCCCAAGGAAATTGGACCCCAAAAGTTGTTGTCCAATTTGTCCTGAGTACGCTGATACCCCATATGTGGGGGGGGAACTGTTTGGGTGCACGGCAGGGCTTGGAAAGGAAGTAGTAACGTTTTGGAATGCAGACGTTGATGGGGGTCATGTTCCGTTTGCAGTGCCCCAGATGAGCCTAAACAGTGGAAACCCCCCACAAGTGACCCCATTTTGGAAACTATACCCCCTAAGGAACTTATCTAGATCTTTGGTGAGCACTTTGAACCCCCAAGTGCTTCACACAAGTTTATAATGCCCGGGCATGAAAATAAAAAATCCTATTTTTTTCCCACAAAAATTATATTTTAGTCACTAATTTTTTATTTTCTCAAGGGTAACAGGAGAAATTGGACCACATAAGTTGTTGTACAATTTGTCCTGAGTACGCTGATACCCCATATGTGGGTGGGAACCACTGTTTGGGCGCACGGCAGAGCTCGGAATGGAAGGAGCACCATTTGACTTTTTCCAACCAAAATTGGCTGGAATTGAGATTGGATGCCATGTTGCATTTGGAGAGCCCCTGATGTGCCTAAACAGTGGAAACCCCCCACAAATGACCCCATTTTGGAAACTAGACCCCTAAGGAACTTTTCTAGATCTTTGGTGAGCAATTTGAACCCCAAAGTGCTTCACACAAGTTTATAACGTAGAGCCGTAAAATTTAAAAATCATATTTTTTCCACAAAAATGATCTTTTCACCCCAATTTTTATTTTTCCAAGGGTAACAAGACTCCAAAAGTTATTGTGCAATTTGTCCTGAGTGCGCTGATACCCCATATGTGGGGGTAAACCACTGTTTGGGTGCATGGCAGAGTTTGGAAGGGAAGGAGCGCCGTCTGACTTTTTCAACGCAGAATTGGCTGGACGCCATGTCGTGTTTGGAGAGCTCCTGATCTGCCTAAACAGTGGAAACCCCCATAAATGACGCCATTTTGGAAACTAGACCCCTCAAGGAACTTATCTAGATGTGTGGTGAGAACTTTTAACCCCCAGGTGTTTCACTAAAGTTTATAATGTACAGCCGTAAAATAAAAAATCTTTTTTTTTTTACAAAAATGATTTTTTCGTCCCCAATATTTTATTTTCTCAAGGGTAACAGAAGAAATTGGAACCCAAAAGTTGTTGTCCAATTTGTCCTGAGTACGCTGATACCCAATATGTGGGAGAAAACTACTGTATGGGCGCACGTCAGGGCTCGGAAGGGAAGTAGTGACGTTTTGGATTGCAGACTTTGATGGAATGGTCTGGGGCGTCATGTCACATTTGGAGAGCCCCTGATGCACCTATACAGTGGAAACCCCCCACAAGTGACCCCATTTTGGCAAATAGACCCCACAAGGAACTTATCTAGATGTTGGTGAGCACTTTGAACCCCAAAGTGCTTCACAGAAGTTTATAACGTACAGCCGTAAAAATAAAAAATCTTTTTTTTACAAAAATGATTTTTTCGCCCCCAATATTTTATTTTCACAAGGGTAACAAGAATTTGGACCCAAAAGTTTTGTCCAATTTGTCCTGAGTACGCTGATACCCAATATGTGGGGGAAAACTACTGTATGGGCGCACGTCAGGGCTCGGAAGGGAAGTAGGACGTTTGGATTGCAGACTTGATGGAATGGTCTGGGGGCGTCATGTCGCATTTGGAGAGCCCCTGATGCGCCTAAACAGTGGAAACCCCCCACAAGTGACCCCATTTTGGAAAATAGACCCCACAAGGAACTTTCTAGATGTGTGGTGAGCACTTTGAACCCCGAGTGCTTCACAGAAGTTTATAACGCACAGCCGTAAAAATAAAAAATCCTTTTTTTTTTTTGCAAAAATGATTTTTTTGCCCCAATATTTTATTTTTACAAGGGTAACAGAGAAATTGGACCCAAAAGTTGTTGTCCAATTTGTCCTGAGTACGCTGATATCCAATATGTGGGAAAAACTACTGTATGGGTACACGTCGGGCTCGGAAGGGAAGTAGTGACGTTTTGGATTGCAGACTTTGATGGAATGGTCTGGGGGCGTCATGTCGCATTTGGAGAGCCCCTGATGCGCCTAAACAGTGGAAACCCCCCACAAGTGACCCCATTTTGGAAAATAGACCCCACAAGGAACTTGTCTAGATGTGTGGTGAGCACTTTGAACCCCGAAGTGCTTCACAGAAGTTTATAACGCACAGCCGTAAAAATAAAAAATCCTTTTTTTTTTTGCAAAAATGATTTTTTTGCCCCAATATTTTATTTTTACAAGGGTAACAGGAGAAATTGGACCCCAAAAGTTGTTGTCCAATTTGTCCTGAGTACGCTGATATCCAATATGTGGGAGAAAACTACTGTATGGGTACACGTCGGGGCTCGGAAGGGAAGTAGTGACGTTTTGGATTGCAGACTTTGATGGAATGGTCTGGGGCGTCATGTTGCATTTGGAGAGCCCCTGATGCGCCTAAACAGTGGAAATCCCAACAAGTGACCCCATTTTGGAAAATAGACCCCACAAGGAACTTATCTAGATGTGTGGTGAGCGCTATGAAGCCCCAAGTGCTTCACAGAAGTTTATAATGTACAGCCGTAAAAACAAAAATATATTTTTTTTTGTACAAAAATGATATTTTCGCCCCCAGTTTTTTATTTTCCCAAGGGTAGCAGAAGAAATAGGACAAATTGCACAATAACTCTTGGGGTCCAGAGTACGCTGGTACCCCATATGTGGGGATAAACTACTGTTTGGACGCATGGCAGAGCTGAGAAGTGAAGGAGCACCGTTTGACTTTTTCAACGCAGAATTGGCTGGAATTGAGATCAGACGCCATGTCACATTTGGAGAGCCCCTGATGTGCCTAAACAGCTGAAACCCCCCAATTCTAACTCCAACCCTAACCCCAACACACCCCTAACCCTAGTCCCAACCCTAACCACAAACATAACCCTAACACACCCCTAATCCCAACCCTAACCCTAATCCTAACTTTAGCGCCAACCCTAACCCTAACTTTAGCCGCAACCCTAACCCTAGCCCTAATGGGAAAATGGAAATAAATACTTTTTTTTAATTTTATTATTTTTCCCTTACTAAGGGGGTGATAAAGGGGGGTTTGATTTACTATTTATAGCGGGTTTTTATGATTGGCAGCTGTCACGCTAAAAGACGCTTTTTATTGCAAAAATAGTTTTTGCATCATCACATTTTGAGAGCTATAATTTTTGCATATTTTGGCCCACAGAGTCATGTGAGGTCTTATTTTTTGCGGGACGAGTTGACGTTTTTATTGGTACCATTTTTGAGCACGTGACGTTTTTTGATCGCTTTTTATTTCGATTTTTGGGAGGTTAGAATGAACAAAAATCAGCAATTCATGAATTTCTTTTGGGGGAGGCGTTTATACGTTCCGCGTGTGGTAAAATTGATAAAGCAGTTTTATTCTTCGGGTCAGTACGATTATGGCGATACCTCATTTATATCATTTTTTCATATTTTGGCGCTTTTATAGAATAAAAACAATTTTATATAAAAAATAATTATTTTTGCATCGCTTTATTCTGCGAGCTATAACTTTTTTATTTTTTTGCTGATGATGCTGTGTGATGGCTCGTTTTTTGCGGGACAAGATGACGTTTTCAGCGGTACCATGATTTTTTATATCGGTCTTTTTGATCGCGTGTTATTCCACTTTTTGTTCGGCGGTATGATGATAAAGCATTGATTTTTTGCTTCGTTTTTTTTTTTTTTTTAAGGGGTTCACTAAAGGGGTTAACTAGTGGGACAATTTTATAGGGGGGGTCGTTACGGACGCGGCGATACCAAATATGTGTACTTTTATTGTTTTGTTTTTTTTATTTACAGGAAGAAGTGAATTTATTGGGGAATATTTTTTTTTTTTTTAATTTATTTTGGATTTTTTTTTTACACATGTTTATTTTTACTTTTTTAACTTTTTTACTTTGTCCCAGGGTGGGACATCACAGTATTTTATCAGATCGCTGGTGTGACAGTGTGCACAGCACTCTGTCACACCAGCGATCGCACAGGCATAGATGCAGGCTTCTCAGTGCCTGCTCTCGGCAGGCACTGAGGTAGCCGCCTCCCTCCAGGACCCCGGCGCCATCTTGGATCCGGGTCCTGGGAGGGAGGAAGCCCTCAGAACAGCGCGATCACATCGCGCTGCTCTGAGGGTCTCAGGGGGGCGCGCAGGGAGCCCCCACCCTGCGCGATCCTCCCCTGTGCCCCCAGTACACCGCGATCATGTTTGATCGCGGTGTGCAAGGGGTTAATGTGCCGGGAGCGGTCCGTGACCGCTCCTGACACACAGTCATGGGTGTCAGCTGTGATAATCAGCTGACACCCGGCGGCGATTAGCTGCGCTCCCCTCAGGAGCGCAGCTGATCGCCTATGACGTACTATCCCGTCCCCGGTCATACGGGCCCAGGTACCATGGACGGGATAGTACGTCCGATGGCAGTAAGGGGTTAAGGCAAGTGTAGTAAAAGCTTCAGCGGAAGGGTATGCCTTCGATAATAGTGACCAATGTTTGCGGATAATAGAATGAACCTTTGGCATTAGAGGGTGGTACATATGGACAAAGGGGACTCTTTCTCTTTTGGCCATAATTGGATCTGGAACCGGTGGATTTAAAATACGTGTTTTCTCTTGTTCCAAGAGTCTAGATGGGTAGTTTCTTTCCCTGAATTTAAGTGACATCTCGTCCAACCGAGTAGGGAGTAAGTCAGAATCAGTGACTATTCTGGAGATTCGTGTGAATTGTGACCTGGGAAGACTATCCTTGGTGGG
>JARQOD010002027.1:54394-85418 GCA_033576555.1 Oophaga sylvatica
ACTAAGAACACACAGATAGTGATGCCATGCATCAAACCCAGGTCCCTCTAGCCGGCCCAAAGGGGTTCTGGGCATCAGAACTGGCATCAAAGTGGGCAGACAGTCGATTTTGTCCATTTGAATAAATAACTGATGTTTTTAAGGGGTTAAATGACTTTGAGCAACTGATCTCACACTAAGAATACATACTGTAGATAGTGATGCCCTGCATTAAACCTTGGTCCTTCTAGCCTGGCCCAAATGGGTTCTGGGCATCAGAATTGGCATCAAAGTGGACAAACAGCCGATTTTCACAGATTTGAATAAGTAACTGATGTTTTAAAGGGTTAAATGACTTTGGGCCACTGATCTCACACTAAGAATACTCAGATAGTGATGTCCTGCATCAAACCCAGGTACCTCCAGCCTGGCCCAAATGGTTTCTGGGCATCAAAATTGGCTTCAAAGTGGGCAAACAGCCGATTTTCAGAGATTTGAATTAGTAACTGATGTTTTCAACCCCTTCATGACCCAGTGTCACGCTGTATAGCAGATATATATATATGTGATGTCAGTAATCTATATCAAAAGGGCAACATCCTATATAACATGCGCATAGATATATGATAACATAGAATTACCTGACAATGTCCAGTGGGTCAATACGGAATCCGTTATACACTGTCTCCGGCTAGAGGGTGACCGGAGTCTATGCTGACCCTAAACTGGGGTCCTAACTAATCCCTCTACCTGGAGGTACTGTTAAAGGTACAGAGGTCCAGGCCACCAGCGTAAACCCTGTCTCCTATCAATCCCTGCCAACTGTAATCTAGTCCTAAGAAGGACCCTGATTACCACCAAAGGGAATGAACAGGTAACGGTTAATGAACAGAAAGACATACAAGAAAGACAAGAAATAAAGTAAATAAAGTCTTACATACAACACTCACACACAGTAGGAACACCTAAGGTCTCAGAGATAAACTATAAGCTGTAAGAGTAAAAACAACTAAGGAGCTCTTAGCTTAAGTATTCTCAGAACCGATCCAGTCTGCTAGACTACATGAATGCTTTCACCGGCATCTAACAAGCAGACTGGCAGGTATATGAAGGAATCTAATTAGAACATAATCAAAAGCAGCCGGGCGAGGCTGGACCTAGTCTTAGCAAAGAGCTAGGTAAAATTAACTCCCTCATTACCAAACACAAAGAAACAGCAACTCAGCTGTGAGAAGTCAGAGTGTGCAATCGCGACGATCCTCGTGGCGATACACCCATGACACCCAGCCTATTTTGACCTTAATGACCTGGCCATTTTTTGCAATTCTGACCAGTGTCCCTTTATGAGGTAATAACTCAGGAACGCTTCAACGGATCCTAGCGATTCTGAGAATGTTTTTTCGTGACATATTGGGCTTCATGTTAGTGGTAAATTTAGGTCAATAATTTTTGCATTTATTTGTGAAAAATTGGAAATTTGGCGAAAATTTTGAAAATTTCACAATTTTCAAATTTTGAATTTTTATTCTGTTAAACCAGAGAGTTATGTGACACAAAATAGTTAATAAATAACATTTTCCACATGTCTACTTTACATCAGCACAATTTTGGAAACAAAATTTTTTTTTGTTAGGAAGTTATAAGGGTTAAAACTTGACCAGCAATTTCTCATTTTTACAACAAAATTAACATAACCATTTTTTTTAGGGACCACCTGACATTTGAAGTCAGTTTGAGGGGTCTATATGGCTGAAAATAGCCAAAAGTGACACCATTCTAAAAACTGCACTCCTCAAGCTCATCAAAACCACATTCAAGAAGTTTATTAACCCTTCAGGTGCATCACAGGAGCTGAAGCAACGAGGAAGGAAAAAATGAACATTTAACTTTTTAGTCACAAAAATGATCATTTACAAACCATTTTTTTTATTTTCACAAGAGTAAAAGGAGAAGATGGACAGAAAGTTGTTGTGCAATTGTTCCTGAGTACGCCAATACCCGATATGTGGGGGAAAACCACTGTCTGGACGCATGGTAGGGCTTGGAAGGGAAGGACTTTTTCAAACCAAAATTGGCTGGAATTGAGATTGTACACCATGTTGCGTTTGGAGAGCCCCTGATGTGCCTAAACAGTGGAAACCCCCCCACAAGTGACACAATTTTGGAAACTAGACCCCCTAAGGAACTTATCTAGTTCTGTTGTGAGCACTTTGAACACCCAAGTATTTCACTAAAGTTTATAATGCCTGGGTGTGAAAAAAAATTAAACAAAAATGATTTTTTTGTCCCCAATTTTTGTTTTTTCCCAAGGAAATTGGACCCCAAAAGTTGTTGTCCAATTTGTCCTGAGTACGCTGATACCCCATATGTGGGGGGGAACTGTTTGGGCGCACGGAGGGCTCGGAAAGGAAGTAATGACGTTTTGGAATGCAGACTTTGATGGGTGTCATGTTCAGTTTGCAGAGCCCCTGATGTGCCTAAACAGTGGAAACCCACCCACAAGTGACCCCATTTTGGAGACTAGACCCCCTAAGGATCTTATCTAGATCTGTGGTGAGCACTTTGAACCCCCAAGTGCTTCACAGAAGTTTATAATGCCCGGCATGAAAATAAAAAATCCTATTCTTTTCCCACAAAAATGATCTTTTAGTCACCAATTTTTTATTTTCTCAAGGGTAACAGGAGAAATTGGACCACAAAACTTGTTTTCCAATTTGTCCTGAGTATGCTGATACCTCATATGAACCACTGTTTGGGCGCACGGCAGAGCTCAGAAGGGAAGGAGCGCCATTTGACTTTTTCAAACCAAAATTGGCTGGAATCGAGATTGGACGCCATGTCGCGTTTGGAGAGCCCCTGATGTGCCTAAACAGTGGAAACCCCCTACAAGTGACCTCATTTTAGAAACTAGACCCCCTAAGGAACTTATCTAGATCTGTGGTGAGCAATTTGAACCCCCAAGTGCTTCACACAACTTTATAACGTAGAGCCGTAAAATTAAAAAATCATATTTCTTCCACAAAAATCTTTTCACCCCAATTTTTATTTTCCCAAGGGTAACAAGACCTCAAAAGTTATTGTGCAATGTGTCCTGAAGCACGCTGATACCCCATATGTAGGGTAAACCACTGTTTGGGTGCATGGCAGAGCTTGGAAGCGAAGGAGCGTCGTTTGACCTTTTTCAACACAGAATTGGCTGGACGCCATGTCGCGTTTGGAGAGACCCTGATGTGCCTAAACAGTGGAAACCCCCCACAAATTACATTATTTTGGAAACTAGACCCCTCAAGGAACTTCTCTAGATGTGTGGTGAGAACTTTGAACCCCCAGGAGTTTCACTAAAGTTTATAACGCCCGAGCGTGAAAATAAAAAATCATATTTTTTCACAAACATGATTTTTAGTCCCCAATTTTTCATTTTCCCAAGGGTAACAGGAGAAATTGGACCCCAAAAATTGTTGTCCAATTTGTCTTGAGTACACTGATACCCCATATGTGGGAGAAAACTACTGTGTGGGCCCATGTCGTAGCTCGGAAGAGAAGTAGTGACGTTTTGTAATGCAGACTTTGATGGAATGGTCTGCTGGTGTCATGTCGCGTTTGGAGAGCCCCTGATGTTCCTAAACAGTGGAAACCCGCCACAAGTGACCCCATTTTGGAAACTAGACCCCACAAGGAACTTCTCTATATGTGTGGTGAGCACTATGAACCCCCAAGAGCTTCACAGAAGTTTATAACGCAGAGCCGTGAAAATAAAATATCCTTTTTTTTCCACAAAAAAATGATTGTTTAGCCTGCAATTTTTTTATTTTTACAAGGGTAACAGGAGAAAATGGACCCCAAAAGTTGTTATCCAGTTTGTCCTGAGTACGCTGGTACCCCATATGTGGGGGGACCACTGTTTGGGCACACGTCGCGGCTCGGAAGGGAAGTAGTGACGTTTTGAAATGCAGACTTTGATGGAATGGTCTGCGGGTGTCATGTCGCGTTTGGAGAGCCCCTGATGTGCCTAAACAGTAGAAACCCCCAACAAGTGACTCCATTTTAGAAGCTAGACCCCACAAGGAGCTTATCTAGCAGTGTGGTGAGCATTTTGAACCCCCAAGTGCTTCACAGAAGTTTACTACGCAGAGCCGAGAAAATAAAAAATCTTTTTTTTTTTTCCACAAAAATTATCTTTTCACCCCCAAATTTTTACTTTTACAAGGGTACCAGGAGAAATTGGACCTCAAAAGTTGTTGTCCAATTTGTCCTGAGTACGCTGATACCCCATATGTGGGGGGAACCACTGTTTGGGCGCATGGCAGAGCTCGGAAGGGAAGGAGCGCCGTTTCAGAATGTAGACTTTGATGGAATGGTCTGCGGGCGTCATGTTTCATTTGCAGAGCCCCTGATGTGCCTAAACAGTAGAAACCCCGACAAGTGACCCCATTTTTGAAACTAGACCCCCCAAGTAGCTTATCTAGATGTGTGGTGAGCACTTTGAACCCCTAAGTGCTTCACAGAAGTTTATAACGCAGAGCCGTGAAAATAAAAAATCATTTGTTTTCCACAAAAATAATTTTTTAGCACCCAATTTTTTACTTTGCCAAGGGTAACAGGAGAAATTAGACCCCCAAAGTTGTTGTGCAATTTTTCCTGAGTACGCTGATGCCCCATGTGTTGGGGTAAACCACTGTTTGGGCACACGTCGGGGCTTAGAAGGGAGGGAGCATCGTTTGAATTTTTGAACGCAAAATTTGCTGGAATCAATGGTGGCGCCATGTCGCGTTTAAGGAGCCCCTTATGCGCCTAAACAGTGGAAACCCCTCAATTCTAACTCCAACCCTAACCCCAAACCACAACCCTAACCCCAACACACCTCTAATCCTAACCCCAACACACCCCTATCCCTAATTCCAACCCTAACACCAGCACACCCCTAACCCTAATCCCAACCTTAACCATAACCCTAACCACAAGCCTAACCCTAATCCCAAACCTAACCCCAACACACCCCTAACCCTAATCTTAACCCTAATTCCAACCCCAACCCTAATTCTAACCCTAACCCTAATGGAAAAATAAAATAAATATATTTTCTTTATTTTATTATTTGTCCCTACCTATGGGGGTGATAAAGGGGGGGTTTATTTACTATTTTTTTTATTTTGATCACTGTGATAGACCCTATCACAGTGATCAAAATGTATCAAAATGTATCTGGAGTGAATGAATGAATCTGCCGGCCGGCAGATTCGGCGGGCGTACTGTGCATGCGGCCTCCATTTTGGAAGATGGCGGCGCCCATCACCAAAGACAGCGGGACACTGGGAGGGACATCAGGCCTCGGAAAGTACAAGGGTGGTGAGGGGGGTGGATCGGAAGGCGAGGGGAGCGGAGAGAAGGGGAGGGGGAGCAGATAATGACGTCGTGGCGGGGGCAGATCGCCCCGTTAGTCGGTGTGGGGGGGTCAGATTAGTGTCTCCAGCCATGGCTGGATTGTAATATTTCACCAAGTTTCATTGGTGAAATATATTACTATCGCTCTGATTGGCTGTTTCACTTTCAACAGCCAATCAGAGCGATCGCAGCCACGGGGGGCAAATACACCCCCCCCCGGGGTGAAGCACAAAGCCTTCTGTGCCTGCGGGTCGGGTGACCTTTCAGTGACCCCTGTCACCCGACCCGCAGGAACGCAATCCCATCATGATGTATACGCCTCGTCACAGGTCGGGAAGGCACAGGATATCAGGACGCATACGCTGTGTCACAGGTCGGGAAGGGGTTAAAGGGTTAAAAGACTTTCTGTGCGACAAGGTATGCAACATTTTTTCCATATGTGGGATTATTCTGTTTTGCCACCTCTCCAGGATTCACATCCTATCTATTCCACATAGGTTGCCATTACGCAAACTTTGGCATATTTTGCCCCTGCCTCCTACATACAACAGGTAAACTTTGATTTCTCAATCCTGAGTGACCGTTTTTACACCTCTCACTAATATATTTACTATTGTCTGCAGCATCTGGCTATTTTGCAAGGGGTTCTGCAAGGGGCTATATGTTTCTACTAAGTGCCTTTTCACTACTATATCAGCCAATAAGGTAAAGATGTGAATTTCCCTTGTTTCCCTACACTTGTGTGCTATTGTTTTAATCTTCTGTCAGGATTATCGTTTTAAGTCCTTCTATTATTTGAGACCATAAGATTAATATATTCAATGTATTCTATTATCTGGAATATCGTCCGACTACTGTATTCTATATTTTTCAATAAGCAGAACAATGTCCAGCCCAATTTTTTGTATATAAATTTTGCGTGTATATTTTGTACATAGCTATACAGTTTGCATGTTTTTTTTGTCTTTTGCTTCTGAATTTGTCTTATACTATGTCTTTTTTATTCTATTTAGTACCCCATGATTAAGATCCGGAGGATCGAAACGTTGGGTATCTGTAAATTGTACATATTACTGTCACAACACTGACACTTTTTTTTGGCCTGGAAGTTTGTCAAATAAATATTATATTTGGCATAGTATTCAGCAGCAGTGTGCGGTGAATCTATTTTTCTCATGGTTATTGGGCATTCACCAGCACCTCATCTTTATTTGACCTGAGTGCACACCATTTCACTATCATTGCTACCTGTTTTGTGGTGTTGCACCGGTCCACCAGATGTCCTTAGAAACATGGGCGTACCCAGGATCAAAACTAGGGGGGGGCAAGCCAATGTCGCATCTTATACAGGTTACATCATATACACTGTACATTATCCTGCATATTAGGTATGGAGCATTAGAACTGTTGTATATTGTATAATACAGCAGTGTATGCGACACTACGCTGTATATACCATATATTATACATGGCAGTCGCGCTCATGTCAGGAGCGGTACCAGCAAGTCCGAGGATTGCAGTGCGATCCTCGCATGAGTTATACGGCCGTCTGTCTATGCCCTTGTTATAATAATACTGAAATATTAATCTATTATTAAAGTATTAAGGAGCTCACAAGTAAAAAAAAGCCCCCTATCTCCCTTGTCCCCCACCCACACCCCAACAGCCCATCGTCTCACATGCACCCCTTAGTGTTCTGTCCCACTGACCCCACAATACCCCCATCCTCTCACATGCACCCCTCAGTGCTCTGTTGCCCCTCCCCACTTCAGTCCCCACAATACCCCCATCCTCTCACAGTAAACCCCCAGTGCCCTAGCCCCACAATACCCCCATCCTCTTACATTCAACCACAGTGATCTGTCCACCCTCCCTCACAATACCCCATCCTCTCACATCAACCCCTGTGCGCCAGTTCCCACAATATCCCCATCCTCTCACATTCACCAACCAGTGCCCTGTATCCCCTCCCCCACAATACCCCATCCTCTCACATTCACTCTCTGTGCCCTGTTGCCCCTCCCCCACTTCAGCCCCCACAATACCCCCATCCTCTCACATTAACCCCCCCCAGTGCCCTAGCCCCCACAATACCCCATACTCTTACATTCAACCCCAGTGCCCTGTACCCCTCCCCCACAATACTCCATCCTCTCACATTAACCCCCCAGTGCCCTAGCCCCCACAATACCCCCATCCTCTTACTGTCATGTATAGTGTACAGTTCCTATAGCGTCTTGTGTTTGGGGTGCGAGGAAAACACAGGAGACATAGGTTGAAATGAAATGACTTGTATTACTTCATACAAGCATGCTGAAAAGTTCACACAGTTTGCAGGAACAGCGACAGGAGACACAGCAGGCCAGAGTAACTTCAAGCACTACAGTAAATCTCCAAAGCAGGTTCAGGATCTCTTCTCTGTACCGTAATTCCTCTGCAAACATGGATTCACCAGACAGCAGGTTTCCAGAGTCCAAAAGTGTTCCAAGGTTCCTCAGTAGGGAATAGCTGGAGTACAAGTCCAAGGCTTCCAGGAGTCAGGTCACAGACTGACTGAGGCTTGATTCAGGAGCACTGATTGTTCAGCTGAGGCTGCTTAAGAAGCAAGAGGGAAGAATCAGGGCGGGAACATGAAAACTGGAAACTCCATATTAACTGAGGGCAAGAGCTGCAGAAAGACAGAAAGCAAAATGGCCGACGGAAAACTGAGTTTCAAGGAACATGTCAACAGAGACAAAGAACCTTACATTACTCCCCCCTTAGGGACAACCTCCGGATGACCTCAGACCAGGCTTGTCAGGGTACCTCTGATGAAACTGGCGGAGCAGGCGAGGAGCATTTACATTATTGACTGGTTCCCATGAGTTGTCCTCCACTGGGTAGCCCTGCCATTTAATCAAATATTGCAACTGATTTCTGTACAACCTGGAATCTAGAATCCTTTCCACCATAAATTCTTCCTGACCATCGACCAGCACTGGGTCAGGGCAAGGAGAAGAACGTCCAGGAAACGTATTGGGTGTTGCAGCCTTTAGTAGGGATACATGAAAGACAGGGTGGATTCTCATAGTTCTGGGCAGTTGAAGACGACAAGCAACAGCACTTATAATCTTATTGATCTTATAAGGTCCAATGTACTTATGTCCCAATTTAGACGATGGAATCTTTAATTTAAGATTTCTGGTTGACAGCCAGACCAAATCTCCTACCTTGAAAGCTGGTGCAGGTTTACGAAATTTATCTGCTGCTTTCTTGTACCTTTGCTGAGCCAATTCTAGATTTTCCTTTAGAAGATCCATATTCTTTTGTAAAGAAGTGATTCTTTCAGCCACTGCCGGCAAGGGCGTATCTATGGGAAATCGAGGAAGAATGTTAGGATGATAACCTAGATTGGAGTAAAAAGGAGACTGCTTAGTGGAGGCGCTCTGAGAGTTGTTATAAGAGAACTCAGCCAGTGGAAGTAGATCCACCCAATCATCCTGTAGGTGGCAGATAAAACAGCGGAGATACTGCTCCAGGGTCTGATTGGTTCGTTCTGTCTGTCCATTAGTCTGGGGATGAAAAGCAGAAGAAAGGTTTACTTTAATGTCCAATGCTGCACAGAAATTTTGCCAAAACCTTGAAGTGAATTGCACCCCTCGATCCAAAATGACCTCATCCGGTACTCCATGTAAGCGAAACACATTCTTAATCATCAAGTCTGATGTCTGTTTTGCAGTGGGTAAGCCGACACAAGGGATAAAATGAGCTGCCTTTGTTAGACGGTCAACCACCACTAGAATGGTGTTCTTCCCTTGAGAGGTTGGTAACTCCACAATGAAGTCTATAGAAATGGATCCCCACGGCGGGACGGGTGGGAAGAGGTTGCAACAGACCAGTTGGTGAGGAGCGAGGTGTTTTGCATCTTGCACAGACTTCACATGAAGTGACATAGTTTAAGACATCTTTCCTGTAAGTGGGCCACCAAAAGAAACGAGAAAGAAATTCTTGTGTCTTTAGAATTCCCCTATGCCCGGCTATCTTGGAATCGTGGATGAGTTGCAATACTCTCAATCTGACTGTTTCAGGTATATACAGACGTTGTCCCTGAATCCACACACCATTCTTAAAGACAAGACTTACGTCCCTTGGGGGTTGAGCCAACAAAGAATCCGCATGGTATGCTTCCTTGATGTCCTTAAGTAGGTCTTGATTATGAATCACTCCCAAGAATCTAGAGTCAGGAAGAATAGTCTTAGGAGGAGTAAGTGGACGTGTCTCTGCTGAATGAATCCTAGAGAGTGCATCAGCCTTTCCATTGCGCGATCCTGGTCTATAAGAAATGACAAAATTAAATTGGTTTAGGAAAAGATTCCAGCGAGCCTGGCGAGGAGTCAGGCACTTAGCCGACCTGATAAATTCAAGGTTACGATGGTCTGTCAGGACGACTATTTGCTGTGCAGCTCCCTGAAGAAGGTGTCTCCATTCCTTGAAGGCGGCAATAATGGCCAACAATTCTCTTTTGCCCACATCGTAGTTCCTCTCAGCTGAAGACAACTGCTGGGAAAAGAAGGCACAGGGATGCAAGACATTCTTCTCACCTGTTCTCTGAGAGAGTATAGCTCCAACGGCACAGTCTGAAGCATCCACCTCTATTATGAAGGCAAGCTCGGGGTTGGGATGTACTAAGATAGGTGCGGTGGTAAATTTATCCTTTAAACAGGAAAATGCTTCCTGAGCTTGCGGGGTCCAGGAGAACCTAGACTGTTTCCGGGTAAGTTGGGTGATAGGTGACACTACCTCAGAAAAATTCTTAATGAAACGTCTATAGAAGTTGGCAAACCCGATGAAACGCTGCACCTCCTTCACATTTCTAGGAATTGGCCAATCCTTGATGGCTTGGGTCTTGCTTCCATCCATACTAATCCCTTGCGTAGATAGTACATACCCCAGAAATTGAATTTCGGTCCTATGGAATTCACATTTTTCAAGTTTGATGTAGAGATGGTTTTGTCTTAGGCGTTCTAAGACCATTCTCACATGTCCATGATGTTCCTCTGTGGAGTTAGAAAAAATTAGAATATCATCCAGATAAATCACCACAAATGTATCTAGGAGATCCCTGAAGATATCATTCACGAAGTGTTGGAAAGTGGCTGGGGCGGTACTCAGACCAAAAGGCATAACTAGATATTCAAAGTGTCCATAGCGTGACCTGAAAGCAGTCTTCCATTCATCCCCAGGTCTAATACGGACCAAGTTATAGGCCCCACGGAGATCCAGTTTAGAGAAAATTTTGGCATGCCGCACTCTCTCCAACAACTCAGGGATTAAAGGCAATGGATAACGGTTTCTAATAGTAACCTTATTGAGTTCCCTATAGTCTATGCAGGGTCTTAGAGATCCATCTTTCTTCTTCACAAAGAAGATGGGTGCACCTGCGGGAGATGAAGAGGGGCGTATGAAGCCCTTGGCTAAATTTTCGTCTATATAATCCTTCAAAGCTTTTAGCTCGGGCCCCGCTAGGGGGTAGATCTTACCAAAAGGTATCTCGGCTCCGGGCAATAATTCAATTGGACAATCATATGGACGGTGAGGAGGAAGCTGATCAGCGTTCTTCTTGTCACATAAATCCACATAGTCCTGGTATACAGCTGGTAGTTCAGGGACTGACATGGTTCCTTTAGGAACAGAGCAAGCTGAAACTCCTTGACTCATCTGTTTCTCCGGAAAGTGTAATTCCTTGGTCTCCCAGTTAATCGTAGGATTCTGCGCCTGCAGCCATGGTAGCCCTAGAATGATGGGAAATGGGGAGAAGAGATAAGCAAAAAAGACATTTTCTCCTGATGATCTTTACCCATAAGGACCCTCAAAGGCTCTGTTTCTTGATCCACTGGTCCAGAAGTCAGTAGAGAGCCATCCACAGTCTCCATCTGTACTGGAGTAGCCTTCTTCACTGAACGTATCCCCTGTTTCAGAGCAAAGGAGATATCCATAAAATTTCCACTTGCTCCTGAGTCGATCATAGCAGAGCTAGACACCCAGACTGAGTCAACCCAGAGTTTGATGGAAAGGAAGCAATGAGAATTGTTTCTTTTACAACTCAGCTGGGAACACCGCTGAGGAAACTTGAAAAATTGCAGCGTTTATACCGTCATCGTCCCCAGAACTAACAGAGTTTAAGTCCGAGAAATCAAGATCTCTTGCAGCAGATCTCTCTGGAGCCTGAGGCTCGGACATGACAGAGCTCCTCTCGCAACACTCACAGTGAATGACTGCTGCAGTAGTCTTACGAGAACGGCTGGGGCAGTTTATAATGAAGTGCCCTGACTTACCACAGTAGAAACATAGATTTTCCTTTATACGATGTTCTTTGCGTGCATCACTAACCCGTCTTTGCAAAGAGTCCACCTGCATGGGTTCAGGTTCTGGTTCCCTTGTGATCCTACTCAAAGGTTCCTTAGCTGAGGAGGGAGGTAGTAAAAGGTTAGTGCGATTATTTTCGAACCATCTCTCTTGTCTGCGTTCAGTCAGACGAGCGTCAATACGGATACAATAGTTAATAAAGTCACCTAACGCAGTGGGAGGGTCAGCACGAGCAAGTTCATCCTTAATCAGTGGAGACAACCCTTTCCGAAAAATAGATTTTTTAGCGGAAGTGTCCCAAGTGGTATCAAGAGCCCATCTCCTGAAATCCAGGGCATATTCAGCTACCGAGTGCTTACCTTGGCGCAAAGTTAACATGGCTGCTTCAGCTGTTGCACCTCGATTGGGGTCATCAAACACCTGCCCCATGGCTGAAATAAAAGCATCAAGGTGATTCAAACAATCATCCTCAGTCTCAATCAGAGGGTTTGCCCACATCAAAGCCTTATTGGTAAGCAACATGATTATAGTAAGCACTTTGGATCGTTCAGTGGGAAATTGTGAAGCATGTGCAGAGAAAAATAAATTGCATTGATTAATAAATCCCCTGAATTTCTCACGTTCACCGCCAAAACGAAAAGGTAATTTGGGGATCCCAGAACTTGGGGTTATGGCAGGAGCCTGGGCTCGTTCCTCTAGAGCCTCAATCCTGGCTCGCAATTCCTGGGTAGTCTGTCCAAACACTTGCAAATTATGATTAGTGAGGTCCTGTAGGCTTGCAAAACGGGTTTTTAAAGTCTGTACATCTGAAAGGATTGTATCAGTCACTCTGCAAAGTTCCTTTATGCGGGCCTCCATCTTCCAGATCTTTTAAGGCAGAGGTGCTGGAAGGAGAAGAGGAAAGGAAAAAAAAAAAAAAACAATAGTGTTTACCTGTGGTAACACTCCAGAGTAAAATTTTAAGGGAATGCGCTCACCTGGAATGGTTGTGAGAAGTCACAACCACTGTCATCACATAAGGTATTAAACGGACATCTGATATCCACAGTCACAACAGACACGGCTTTCCCAGACCCAGCAGACACTAAACATTGGCTCCTGAATCTTGTCATGTATAGTGTACAGTTCCTATAGCGTCTTGTGCTTGGGTGCGAGGAAAACACAGGAGACATAGGTTGAAATGAAATGACTTGTATTACTTCATACAAGCATGCTGAAAAGTTCACACAGTTTGCAGGAACAGAGTCAGGAGACACAGCAGGCCAGAGCAACTTCAAGCACTACAATAAATCTCCAAAGCAGGTTCAGGATCTCTTCTCTGTACCGTAATTCCTCTGCAAACATGGATTCACCAAACAGCAGGTTTCCAGAGTCCAAAAGTGTTCCAAGGTTCCTCAGTAGGGAATAGCTGGAGTACAAGTCCAAGGCTTCCAGGAGTCAGGTCACAGACTGACTGAGGCTTGATTCAGGAGCACTGATTGTTCAGCTGAGGCTGCTTAAGAAGCAAGAGGGAAGAATCAGGGCGGGAACATGAAAACTGGAAACTCCATATTAACTGAGGGCAAGAGCTGCAGAAAGACAGAAAGCAAAATGGCTGACGGAAAACTGAGTTTCAAGGAACATGTCAACAGAGACAAAGAACCTTACACTTACATTCACCCCAGTGCCCTGTACCCCTCCCCCACAATACCCCATCCTCTCAAATTAACCCCCCCAGTGCCCTAGCCCCCACAATACCCCCATCCTCTTACATTCACCCCAGTGCCCTGTACCCCTCCCCCACTGTACCCCCATCCTCTCACATTCCCCCACAGTGACCATAATATGCCTGAGCAGAATGAATTTAATAAATTCCATCCCCTCTTACCATGAAGCTTACAGGCAGTGGCTCAGGCAGGAGCAGGAAGTGTCCAGTGTATGCACACAGAGGGCACTAGGACCCAGTGTGGCTGAGAGGACCAGAGCCTGCAGGGCAGAAAGTGAAACTACAGCTGCTGCAGCCAGGAAGAAGCTCCTCTGGTGAGACAGCAGCTCCGTGCACTGCGCACACAGACAGGCACTGCAACCTGTGGCAGAGGGAGCCGCCATTGTGCTGCTCTCTCCGCTCTCTTTAATTGTGTGCCCCTGCTTCTACCCCCCTGCCCCACGGTGGTTATGCCCATGCTTAGAAACCTTTGTCTATGACACCACAACCAGCTCTGGCATCCTATCACAAGTTTCCAATGATAATGAGTTCCTGAAAACACCAGCGCAAGAGTTGAGAACAAGGGACTATGAAAAAGAGAGGCGTAGACTATTGTCTTATGACCTTCACTGCATAACCTTAGCAGAATATCATAAGCAGGGGAGAATTCCTAGGGGCCTTAGATGTAACCTTCGTCCTACCTTGTTTTGGGATAACGAAGAATTCTGTGACAAATACAGGAATATTTGGAATAAGTGTTCACTCGACAATATAATTTTAACCATTGAATATCTACAGAAGGCCATTGCCGAAACAAAGGAAAATATCAAGGCTGTGGAAACCCAACTTTCTTCTACATTATCTTCCTCTGAGTGGTCAAACCTCAAAGAAAAAACTGAGAAGATCCTAGTCGATCAACAAAAGTTTCTGCAGGAGAGGAAGCGCCAGAAATTCCAAAGGGACACTGACAATTACCTTATATACTCGAGTATAAGCCGACCCGAGTATAAGCCGACCCCCCTAATTTTGCCACAAAAAACTGGGAAAACTTATCGACTCGAGTATAAGCCTAGGGTGGAAAATGAGATTATGCCCCATATGCTGCCCCATGTATTATGCCCCACAAGATGCTCCATGTATTGTGCCCCATATGCTGCCCCATGTATTATGCCCCACAAGATGCTCCATAGATTGTGCCCCATATGCTGCCATTGTATTATGCCCCATGTATTATGCCCTCATAGATGCTCCATAGATTGTGCCCCCATATATGCCCATAGATTGTGCCCCCATAGATGCTCCATAGATTGTGCCCCCATAGATGCTCCATAGATTGTGCCCCCATAGATGCTCTATAGATTGTGCCCTCATAGATGCTCCACAGATTATGCCCCCATAGATGCTCCATAGTATAGGTCGTCTTATGCGGCCGCAGCTGCTGCAACCGAAAAAAAAAAAAAAAAGACATACTCGCCTCTCGTCGCTGGGGGCCAGGTGCCAGTGTCCTGAGCAGGCGGGGACACCGGCGCGCTATGGGGGACAGGTGCCGGTGTCACCGCTCGCTCAGGGCCCCGGCACCTGAGATATTTACCTGTCACCCGGTCCACCGCTGCACGCCGCTGTGTTCCGGGTCCTCCAGCAGTGAATGCTCAGGCAGAGGGCGCGGCGCGTACTAACTACGTCATCGCGCCCTCTGCCTGAAGATCACAGCAAGAGGAGGCGAGGATACAGCGGCGAGCAGCGGTGGAACGGGACAGGTGAATATCCCTTATACTCACCCTCCCGCCGGCGCATCTCCGCAGCCCCTGCTCTTCTCCCGCGGTCTCTGGCGCCAGTGTTCAGCAGTCACGTGGTACCGCTCATTAAAGTCATGAATATGTGCATATTCATGACTTTAATGAGCGGTACCACTGATGGCTGAACACAGGCGCTGGAGACCGTGGGAGAAGAGCAGGGGCTGCAGAGACGCGCCGGCGGGAGGGTGAGTATATAGCACAGCTGCGTTCCGCCTCCCCCGCCGACCCCCTGGTATATGACTCGAATATAAGCCGAGATGGGGACTTTCAGCCCTAAAAAATGGGCTGAAAATCTCGGCTCATACTCGAGTATATACGGTATATCAACAATAAAGTTTACAGATGGAACGAGTCCTCTGGACCAAGTACCTGGCATCGCCAACCAAACCGCAGATTTGGCTCCTTCAGCACAGAAAGCGACTCCTCCACAGGCTCCACAAGATCCCATTTTTTAGGACAAGGCCGCAGGGGAGGACCTCACCGCATCGACAGACGCGACGATTGAGGCGAAAGAATGACAACCAGGTCCCAGGTAAGACCACATCAAACCTGGTGATTAATATTTCTAATCATACGCTCTCCCCTGCGGAACTATCTGTACTACAGAAAGGACTGTCATTTTGTCCTACCCCCAGCTGGGATGCCTTCCAGCTGGAGAAGGACCTTCAACGTTTCTACCGTACCGTCAGACTCAAAACATATTTCGGGACTAAAACCGATACCTCCGATATCAGAGTGTCTCCCAGTGGGGACGTCTCTGTTGCGGAGATCTCCATCAATAATCTAGGACTATGGAACCCTGGTGCGTTCAATCCACCGCAGACCTCGCATGCTACTGAAACATTCATCTCTTTTATTGATCGTGAGGTTAAAGCCTTAATCCACGAACAACGTCTTGGCTTCTTCACTAATCACAATAATTTTACACCAATAGAGAGTCAAGCACTTCTAGAACTACACAACAATAAAACCATTGTCTTAAAGCCAGCAGATAAAGGGGGAGCTACCGTTATTATGGAACGCTCCCTCTATATCAGTGAAGTAAGAAGACAGCTATCTGATTCTCATACATATCAAGCACTTCCGAGGGAACCCACCTTCGAGATTAATCGAAGGATTCAATCCCTACTCAAGACCTACCTTGATAATCATATCATTGATAAAAAAAAAACAATTACATTTCTCACTAACTCACATCCCATCATTCCGGTCTTTTATATCCTTCCCAAAATTCATAAATCTCTCACAAATCCTCTTGGCAGACCCATCGTAGCCTCCACAGATTCCATACTCTCACCACTCTGTCTTCCTTGAAAAAATATTGACACCATTGGTTAAAACTACTCAATCTTTTCTGCTAGATACCGGACATTTCCTGAAAGTGATCAATGATTTCAAAACCACTTCCCCTGATGGCTTATTAGTAACACTGGATGTTAACAGCCTATATACGTCCATTTCTCATACCAAAGGCATACAGGCCGCTAGATCACTATTGGAGACTTCAAACATGTCCCAGGAGTCCATTCAATTCTGTCTTGATCTCCTTACAATGGGTCTATATGAAAATTAATTTCTTTTTGAAGACACGTACTACATGCAATTGCGTGGGACCGCAATGGGAAGTAATGTCGCACCGGCATATGCTAACGCCTACATGCATGCATTCGAGATGAGTTCAGTATACCCGGTTGAGGCCTTTAAGGAATCAATTAAATGTTACCATCGCTATATTGATGACTTATTCTTTATTTGGTCAGGCCCTCCTGAATCCCTCAAATCTTTTCATACATACTTAAACTCTCTGGACCCTGACTTACAATTCACTATACACTACGATTCCAACAGCATTCCATTTCTGGACACTTTGGTACAGAAGGATTCTGACGGAAATCTGACTAACGATTTATATACAAAACCGACAGACTGTAATAGTCTCCTACACTACTCCAGTAGTCATCCTAGATCAACCAAGGCTAGCCTTCCCAGGTCGCAATTTACACGCATCTCCAGAATAGTCACTAATTCTGACTTACTCCCCACACGGTTGGACGAGCTATCGCTCAAATTCAGAGAAAGGGACTACCCATCCAGACTCTTGGAACAAGAAACAATACGCATTCTAAACCCACCAGCTCCTGATCCAATTATGGCCAAAGGGGAAAGAGTCCCCTTTGTCCATACGTACCACCCGTTAATGCCAAAAGTGCATTCTATTATCCGCAAACACTGGTCATTACTATCAAAGGCATACCCTTCAGTTGAAGCTTTTACGACACCTGCCTTAATGTGTAAGAGGAGAGCCCCCAACATTAGGGATAAGTTGGTACGGGCCGACATTGGAGGCACACGCCCTACTCTGATACAGTGCCATCTTGCCACAAGTCGACAAGGCACTTTTCCGTGTCTCAACTGCGCTTCCTGTTCTAACATTATTAAATCTGATACAGTGACCCACCCACGTATAGGAAAGTCGTTTCCCATTCGTGGCTATCACACTTGTGACTCTAATTTTGTTATTTATGTCATAAAATGCCCTTGTGGCATCTTGTACGTGGGTGAGACTACCCAACATGTGAAGGACAGTATCGCAAGTCATAAATCCACCATGCATTGTGGCAAGATCTTGCTACCTCTACCAGACCATTTCATCAAATTTAAACACACAGTGGCTCAATTGAAATATCAAGTGACTGAGCGAGTACCAAAACCTAGGAGAGGTGGCAACCATGTGAGGTCATTAAAATTGAGAGAAACCTTCTGGATTCATAAACTGGACACATTATCACCTAGGGGCCTGAATAGGGATATCGATTGGCTCCTCTAATCTATACTAATTTGTATGTTTATTATTCACAGACACACTGACTTTCCCCTATAATTGGTAAGTTACCATTACTTTTCTACAATTTTTTATTTTGCAATTTTTATTTTTTTTTTTTATTTTCCATTTTTTATTCTTTCATTTTTCATTTTTATTTTTTCCACCTTTTTTTGGCTCTATTTTTATCTTTATTTCTTTAATCCAGTTTCATCTTTCCATTTTTTTCATTTTTCTACATTTTTTTCTTTCAACCCACCCTAATTTTCTTTTAATTTCTTCCATCCCTTTTCACGTTTTTTTCATCTCATTTCTATTTTTATTAATTTTTATTTTTCTGATGCATAACAAGAATTGCTTCTTCCCATAACTTACCTAATACCCTACTACTTATGAGCATTTTCTCTGTGGCCGTCTCTCCCATTCTCCTAAGTAAGTCTCTTACAAAAAGTAGAGGCAGGGAAGTAGTGTAACAGTTATGCCTCCCATATCGCCCATTCATTTGCACATACAGCAGGTTTATAGTTTGCCCTCTCATGGCCATATACATGTTTTTCTCTTGCCCACCATAAACATGGCGGCTACTGCCGCTATTGCGCATGCGCGACTACACTTGTGACTGGAGCGCCTTGTCACTTCCGGTCCGGAAGACATACTTCCGGTCCGGCGGTGCACTGTGCTTCATATAAACCCCAGCACGCTCCTCTTCCACACACCTGGTCATCCAGCAGCCAGGGCAGGGCGCGGGAGCGCCGCCTTAACTGTAATTACCCTCCTTTCCAACCCCAAAGGTAAACATTTTTTTCCATATGTGGGATTATTCTGTTTTGCCACCTCTCCAGGATTCGTTATTCACATCCTATCTATTCCACATAGGTTGCCATTACGCTAACTTTGGCATATTTTGCCCCTGCCTCCTACATACAACAGGTAAACCTTGATTTCTCAATCCTGGTGACCGTTTTTACACCTCTCACTAATATAATATATTTACTATTGTCTGCAGCATCTGGCTATTTTGCAAGGGGTTCTGCAAGGGGCTATATGATTCTACTAAGTGCCTTTTCACTACTATATCAGCCAATAAGGTAAAGATGTGAATTTCCCTTGTTTCCCTACACTTGTGTGCTATTGTTTTGATCTTCTGTGAGGATTATCGCTTTAAGTCCTTCTATTATTTGAGACCATAAGATTAATATATTCAACGTATTCTATTATCTGGAATATCGTCCGACTACTGTATTCTATATTTTTCAATAAGCAGAACAATGTCCAGCCCAATTTTTTGTATATAAACTTTGCGTATACAGTAATTTTGTACATAGCTATACAGTTTGCATGTTTTTTTTGTCTTTTGCTTGTGAATTTGTCTTACACTGTCTTTTTTTATTCTTTTTAGTAACCCATGATTAAGATCCGGGAGGATCGAAACGTTGGGTATCTGTAAATTGTACATATTACTGTCACAACACTGACACTTTTTCTTGGACTGGAAGTTTGTCTAATAAATATATATTTGGCATAGTATTCAGCAGCAGTGTGCGGTGAATCTATTTTTCTCAAGGTATGCGACAGAGCAGGAATAGACACCAGGCCGATAAACAATCCAACAAGATTATTGGAATAGGGAACTGGGACAACACAAATGAAAGTAATTCTGCAGTGTCCGGAATTACTACACAATGAGCCCACAATGAGTCCACACAAAGGGAGCAGATCCGGGGTGCCACCCGGCAAATCAACGCCAGGAAAATAGAAATAGTCCTTGGGTGAATTCAATGGATCCAGCAGATGTGGGACACAATACAGTCCCACGTGGCAGATTCTAGCAATACACATGGTCACCGGGATCTCGCCTCAGCATAAGATCCCAGCCCTTTGCAAGTCACCATGTGTAGCCCTGGTACACAATACCAGGAGGATGAGTGGAGAGGTAACAGTTAAGGGCTCTTCATGACATCACGTACACTTCAGACACACCCAGCAGGGGTGTGGAGGGGAGTGATTCATTCAGTCAGATTCCTGTCCTTGGACAGAGCAGACGTGTTCAGTCTGAGCCTGTTAGCAGTTCAGAAAGTGGAGGCTAGTACAGGTGAGCTAGTTCACCTCAGCCTAGTCAGAGCTGTGCCCCACTGGAAAACGGACTGAGATATCTATTAAGAGTGTGAGCAAATCGAAGGGCAAAGTGGAAGAGAACAGAGAAGTGCCATAGGTCAAGGATACCTGCACATTGTAACCGGTCACTGGGGACCGAAGGATCACTAAAGCTTCACGCTTAGTGGTAAGAAAACCAGAGGCTTACCGGACCTTAGGTCGTGGCAAGCAGCCCTGAAGAGTCAGTACGTAACTGGGGTCAGGGGAAGTGAGGACCTTGAGTCTCTGCAGGACAAGATAGGAATTCAGCTCTCCCACAGGAAGGCTCCGACCACAAAACTGACTGGGCAGAACAGCTTTGGAATAGCTGGAATTATAGAGGGAACTACGCTTCAGGCTGGTTGGACTCATCATTATTGGACAGTAAAGGAGGCCCCTAACTTGCTTAACCGTTGCCTCAAAGCTCATCCTCCATCAACCCCATCAGCCTCCCTGGGACCTGCCTTACCATCTTGCAAGTAAAGGTATGGAAAGACGCTGACCGTGTGAGACTGAGTTATTTATTTGCATGCCTGCGCAATCCCTATATAACTACCGACCTGAGGGAAGAGTCCCACCTGTAGGGGACCCGACATCTAGCTGCCTCACCATCCCCTCAGAGATCTACAGCAGCGCTGGTACAAATTACCAGAAGACTACAGGTGGCGTCACGAACTGTATATAAATCTATCCCCTGTAAATATATCCCCAACATACGCCAGACCGCCAGGGCCACAGACCGAGCCACCGCTACCTGTGACAAACCCCATAGACTTCCATGGGCTCGGCTCTGAGTACCCCATTGCCCTGGTAATCCACAATTGTGGTGGCGGGTCGACACAAAACTTTGGCGTCACGAACAGGATCCGAAACTTGCAGCATTGCGAGCCCTGTGTGCCTGTGGAGTGTTTTGGTGAAAAAGACTGTTGCTGTTGTTTGGCGCCAAATACCGCCATATTTGCCGCCAGATTCGCGCCCTAAGGCGCTGGAGAAGAAGGTGGGCGTACCTGAAAGAGCGCGCAGAGTCTTGGACACGCCCCCGGCTCTGACTCATCGGCAGGTCCTGCAACAGGAAGTGAACGCTCTGACATCAGAGCGCCTGCGACGAAGGTCCTGTTCCCACTGCGGTGCCTGTGAAATAGCAGCGTCTGAAACCGGTAGGCTCCGTTTAACCAAGGGGGCGCTAAGATGTCACAACAACCGGCTGACAGTGCGGCCCCAGCCGGAGTCCCCGATCCCGCACCGCCTGGTATTGTAGCGCCAGATGGGGGTGCAGGCCCAGCACCCAGTCCGGTAGTCCCGATCATGCCACTAACGCTCCCATATATGCCTGGGGCGAAATGGCTTCCCCAGTACAGCGGTGAGCCAGGCACTTTAGCAGGCTTCAAGCGGAAGTTATGCAGCATCCTAGAAATGTACTCCATGCCTGAGAGACAAAAAGCTGCTGTGCTAATAGGGCAGCTAACCGGCGCTGCTGAGAGGGAAGTGGAGACTTGGGATACCGTTGATCAGGAGTCGGTACCTGCGATCTTCCTTAAGCTGCATGCCATATTTGAAGACCACACAGAAACGGATCTCCGGATGGCCTTCTATCACTGTTCACAACAGCCAGGTGACAGCATCCGGGACTACGCTTGCCGACTACAGGGAGCCCTGAGAGCCCTCAAGCAGATTAACAATTTAAATGCTATCGACGAGAATAAGATGTTGAAAGAACAATTTATACAGGGATTGAGATCCCAAGAGGAACGCAGAACTGTAAATTGGTGGTCCTTAGATCATCCGGATGCTACCTTTGATGCCCTAAAGGACATGGCAATAAAAGGGCTGCGGCCCCTGGGCAAACCCGAGGTGGCAACCCAACATCATCAGGCTGAAGTCACTCTGGAACCGGCAGTAACCCCCTTTTCCCCGCTAGTGGCTGAAGCCAAAGCACAGGTGACACCTCCTAGTGAATTGGACTGTCTGCGCTCAGAGGTGCGCCAGCTGACTAAAAATCTGGCTGCTGTAATGAGTGCCCTGCAGCTGCGGAAAGAGGAGGAAGGAAAGATCTTGTTAGCTGACTGCCCAGAAGACGTCCCGTGGATGCACCGGAGAAGAAAGAAGACGTCGCCCCCCCGGAGGAGGACAACGCCACCCCCAGGAGCGACCTCTGATCAACACCCTCCTCGTCGAGAGATCATCTGTTATCGATGCAACCGGAAAGGTCATATGTCTCCACAGTGTCCTTTAAACGGGCAGAACCTGGGTCCAAGGGCCAACACCCAGGAGAATACCCGTCAGGCCCCCTAGACTGGAACCGCAGGTATGTGGGCGGGCGACCCTACCTGTCTATTATTCTAGATGGTATTGCTGTTCCGGCATTGTTAGACACTGGGTCGCAGGTGACCCTAATACCTGATGCCCTATATACCAAGTACTGGTCAATGGACAGTCTTAAACCTCCGAGCCTTGACTTTACCGTGTATGCTTCTAATGGTCTTCCTGTAGAAGTACTCGGGACAAAATGTGTAGATGTAAAAGTGGGCAGAGAGGAATTGAAAGACCAGGGGCTTCTGGTAGTAAAGACTGTAAATGAGGAGAACGGTTTAAATATAATTTTGGGTACTAACATTATCGGTAATTGTTTGGGAGAAGTTGTGTTCTTGCTCCAACAGCTCGCTGAGATTGCCCGACCAAGGCAGAAAGGAGTAATCCAAAGAGAGATCCGGGCCCTGGTGTGTCAGCAGCAAGCGAAGCTTACCGACGGCGAAATTGGTAATGTACGGGTCACTGACTCGGATCCTATTGTGATACCCCCAATGAGTGAAATGATCATTTGGTGCAGGGCAGCCATAGGTCTGAGAGGACAGAATTACCAAGCTGTAGTAGAACCCCACCATTCAGAACATAGACCTACACTTATGACTGCTAGAGGAGTAGTAGAAGTGGTGAATGGAAGAGTACCGGTACGGCTTCTCAATTGGGGAGATGATGAGGTAAATTTACCCCGTTATGCAACCATTGCTAAACTACATGCTGTTGACAATAATTCTATTCTCCCGGCTGAGTCCTTAGACTCCTGTCAAATAGCGGAGGACAATGACCCAGCAACTCAGGTGGCGGAATGGTGTCAGCAGCTCCATGTTGGGACGGACACCACTCCCGCTCACCAGAAGCAAGGGGTATTACGGGTGGTGCAAGAGTATGCCCAAGTGTTTAGCAAGCACCCACTTGATTTTGGGGTAATTAAGGGAGTCCAACATCATATCCCTACAGGTAGTCATCCTCCCATCAAAGAGCGGTACAGGCCTATACCTCCAGCTCATTATCAGAAGGCTAAAGAAATGTTGAATGATATGAAGAAAGCTGGGGTGATAAGGGATAGTTGTAGCCCCTGGGCAGCACCTCTAGTTCTGGTTAAAAAGAAAGATGGTAGTATGAGAATGTGTGTGGATTACAGGCAGGTGAACCGCATAACACACAAGGATGCATACCCGTTACCACGTATAGAGGAATCATTAGCTGCTCTGAAAACGGCTAACTACTTTTCTACCCTTGATCTGACTAGTGGTTACTGGCAAGTGGCTGTGGCTGAGGAGGATCGTGAGAAAACGGCTTTCACCACCCCAATGGGGCTCTGTGAGTTCGACAGAATGCCGTTTGGGCTCAGCAGTGCCCCAGGAACATTTCAGAGAGTGATGGAAAATTGTCTGGGACATCTCAATTTTGAAACCGTGCTGCTATACCTAGACGACGTTATCGTGTATTCCAAGACATATGAGGACCATCTGAAGCACCTGGCAGAAGTGTTTGAGTCCCTGTCCAGGTACGGGATGAAGTTGAAACCCTCAAAATGCCATCTACTCAAACAGAAGGTACAATACTTGGGGCACATCGTCAGTTCGGAAGGAGTAGCGCCGGACCCAGAGAAAGTCACTGCCATCCAGAAGTGGCCGGAGCCGAAGAACCTTAAGGAAGTGCGACAGTTCCTGGGACTGACGGGTTACTACAGGAGATTCGTGAAAGATTACACGAAGAAGGCAGCTCCTTTACAGGACCTCCTAGTAGGACAATCCCTAAAGAGCAGAAACCCTCCCTTTAATTGGGGTAAAGAACAGGCTGAAGCATTCCAAAAGATGAAAGAGATCCTTACAGGTGATGAGATCTTGGCCTATCCTGATTACAGCCAACCGTTCCTGTTGTACACCGACGCCAGTAATGAAGGTTTGGGAGCAGTTCTCAGTCAGAAGCAGAATGGCCAAGAAAAAGTCATCGCATATGCCAGCAGAAAACTCAGGCCAACTGAGAGGAATCCGGAAAATTATAGCAGCTTCAAGCTGGAGTTTCTGGCGCTGGTCTGGGCCATTACGGAAAGATTTAAGCACTATCTGGCCTCCAATAAGTTCACGGCGTACACAGACAACAACCCATTAACGCACCTGGAAACCGCCAAGCTGGGCGCCATGGAGCAGCGTTGGATGGCTCGGTTGTCCAATTACCAGTTTACTATCAAGTACCGGGCAGGTCGAAAGAATGCTAATGCTGACGCGTTGTCCCGAATGCCGCATGACTCTGACACGGAAGAAGAATCGGACGACCTGGAGGAAATTGAGCTACCTGCGTTCCATCGAAATGGGGTAGTCCACGAGCATCGAGTCCACAGAAAGCAGTATGGTGCGACATTAAATCCTTTACCCCATCACAGCTGGAAAGAGACTCAGGACAGTGATCCAGTGGTCAGCCGCATCAAGGAGTTGTTAAAACAGGAAGGTTCCTCCTTGGAAAAGGATGCACCTATGTCAGCAAAGCTCCTGTGGAACGAGAAAAGCAGGTTGTTCCTATACCGTGAGAAGTTGTGCAGGAGATACGTCAACCCCAGAACCCACGAGATGGTCTGGCAAATAGTGGTCCCCAAGGCAGATGTCCCAATGGTGTTGGAAGCGTACCATGATCAAGCAGGACACTTTGGCTGGAGAAAGCTGGAGACCCTGTTGAGATGCCGGTTCTACTGGGTAGGGATGCGCAGCTCCATCGAGAGGTGGTGTCGGAACTGTGGACCCTGTGGTCTCAGAAGAAAGGACTATGGTAGTCAGAAGGCACCCCTGCAACCTATCCGGACGACTCGACCCCTGGAGATTGTGGCCCTGGACCACGTCAAACTGTCGCCAAGTAGATCTGGATACTCATACGCCTTGACCATGGTGGACCATTACTCCAGATTTCTGGTGGTTGTTCCAGTTAAGGACCAGACCGCAGTGACGGCGGCGAAGACCTTTCAAGCAAGCTTCTGCAGACCGCATGGGTATCCGGAGCAAGTATTAACCGATCAGGGACCTGCTTTCAAAGCCGATTTATTCAAGGAATTCTGTCATATGTACGGGTGTAAGAAAATTAGGACAACACCATATCACCCTCAAACCAACGGTCTTTGCGAAAAAATGAACCATATTGTCCTTGACTTGTTGAGATCCATACCGTTGGAAGACAGGAATCGATGGCCGGATTTACTACCTGATTTGGTTGATTTGTATAATCATATACCTGTCAGTTCCACTAACTGCACTCCAGCTTATCTTATGAGAGCAAGGCCCGGAAGACTACCAATGGATCTAGAACTTGGAGTGGTAGAACCGGAGGCAGACGACGCCGTTGAAAACTGGGACATCAATCGGCAAGAGCAATACAGAAGAGTACAAACCTGTGTAGAGGAAAGTCTCAACAAGGCACGGGAGAAACAGGAAGATGTTTACAACAGAAATGCTCCTGCCAAGCCTTTGATGCCTGGAGAGGTAGTATTAAAAAGAAAAAGGAAGATGCACAAATTGGATAACCAGTGGGAGCAAGAACCCTACGTCATACAAGATTCTAAATATGACAACAGAAAAGTTTGTGTCGTCAGTAGGACGGAGGAAGAACAACAACCACTGTGTCCAGAGACCATTTGAAATTGTGTCCAGAACCCTTAAAGCGTTGTGAAAAGAACCCTGTCATCAATCAAGGAGAAAGAAAGGAAGAGGTCATACACACGGATCTGGGAGATTTTCCTGCGGATTGGCCCCGACTGGGAGATGCTGTGATAATTCCAGTGTTGCAGTTTTATCAGCCACAAGAGGAAGTTCTACCTCCAGTTGTGCCCGTGGTGCCAGTTGAGCCCGTTCAGGAGTTACCCATTCCAGCAACACCTCAACCTGTGGAATCTCAAGAAGGATCATCTGAAGCAGCGCCCCATACTATGGGATCCCCTGGTGAAGCTGACTCACACCGCCCAGCCATCAGTACGCTTGCCAGATCCATAGAAAGATTGAGGCAGTTCTATAGTTTGCCGTTACGCAGTGCAGACAGATCGCAACTTGATATACCTGAAGCTACACCACGTAGATCAGAGCGAATCACAAAAGGGAAGTTACCCATTAGATATCAGCAGTGATTATAACGAATTGATGTGAATATTGTAAAAAGTCTATATATATATGTTTTTTTCCCTATTATGTCTTATAATGGACTCAGAGGCTGAGGACTGAGCCAGCCCAAAAACTGTATCCTGTAAATAGTTGCACTAAGGTGCCTTTTAATGGTTTCACACGAAGCCTTGACTTACCTCTGAACAGAAAACCCGTGTGGTGTGGCACTGAGTGAGGTCTGCATTTGGATGTCCTGCAGCCCACCCAGGACCCACGTTGAAGGTTTGGTGCGGGTCCTTCACAAGAATACTGTGTATTTATTGAATGTTTTGATGCCTTAATACTATTGTATTTTTCTATATATAATGTGTTGTTTGCAACGTTCAAGACATCCTCACCTCCCGGATGGGACGAATTAATGTTTATTGTTGATGTTTTCATGCATAAACAAAATGTCTCTTTGTATTTTACAGCCCGGGAGTGCTGTCGTTTACCATGGGGGAATGTGTAGCCCTGGTACACAATACCAGGAGGATGAGTGGAGAGGTAACAGTTAAGGGCTCTTCATGACATCACGTACACTTCAGACACACCCAGCAGGGGTGTGGAGGGGAGTGATTCATTCAGTCAGATTCCTGTCCTTGGACAGAGCAGACGTGTTCAGTCTGAGCCTGTTAGCAGTTCAGAAAGTGGAGGCTAGTACAGGTGAGCTAGTTCACCTCAGCCTAGTCAGAGCTGTGCCCCACTGGAAAACGGACTGAGATATCTATTAAGAGTGTGAGCAAATCGAAGGGCAAAGTGGAAGAGAACAGAGAAGTGCCATAGGTCAAGGATACCTGCACATTGTAACCGGTCACTGGGGACCGAAGGATCACTAAAGCTTCACGCTTAGTGGTAAGAAAACCAGAGGCTTACCGACCTTAGGTCGTGGCAAGCAGCCCTGAAGAGTCAGTACGTAACTGGGGTCAGGGGAAGTGAGGACCTTGAGTCTCTGCAGGACAAGATAGGAATTCAGCTCTCCCACAGGAAGGCTCCGACCACAAAACTGACTGGGCAGAACAGCTTTGGAATAGCTGGAATTATAGAGGGAACTACGCTTCAGGCTGGTTGGACTCATCATTATTGGACAGTAAAGGAGGCCCCTAACTTGCTTAACCGTTGCCTCAAAGCTCATCCTCCATCAACCCCATCAGCCTCCCTGGGACCTGCCTTACCATCTTGCAAGTAAAGGTATGGAAAGACGCTGACCGTGTGAGACTGAGTTATTTATTTGCATGCCTGCGCAATCCCTATATAACTACCGACCTGAGGGAAGAGTCCCACCTGTAGGGGACCCGACATCTAGCTGCCTCACCATCCCCTCAGAGATCTACAGCAGCGCTGGTACAAATTACCAGAAGACTACAGGTGGCGTCACGAACTGTATATAAATCTATCCCCTGTAAATATATCCCCAACATACGCCAGACCGCCAGGGCCACAGACCGAGCCACCGCTACCTGTGACAAACCCCATAGACTTCCATGGGCTCGGCTCTGAGTACCCCATTGCCCTGGTAATCCACAATTGTGGTGGCGGGTCGACACAACCACACAAATGACTCAGCCAACACATGAGTCTATTGTCCTGTGTCCTGGGTTCAGCCCATCAATGGGGGAGGTTCACACAAACTTTTAACCTGTGGCTACATTGAGAAGCTTCCAGAAAGTAACGCTTCAATTCTATCTTAAGGTACTGTCACACTAAGCGAGATCGCTAACGAGATTGCTAAAGCGTTAGCGATTTTATGACGCAGTAGCGATCTCGTTAGCAACGTCGCTGTGTGTGACATGTAGCGGCGATGTGGCCCCCGCTGTGATGTCGCTGATCGCTTATGAACGTTCTGAGCCTTTTTTGGTCATTGGTGTCCCGCTGGTGAGCCTGAATCACTGAGTGTGACACCCTTTATGAATGACTTTACCAGCGGGGCAGGTGGGACTAGGTTTTCCCAATCGACTGCAGAGGTCGTTATACAGATCGCTGATCTCTGATGAGATCTTTGTGTTTGGAAGCTAACTAGCGATCATATAGCGATCGCACCAACGATCTTGCCAGGTCGTGTCCTTGTCGTGATCGCTAGTGCAATCGCTAAGTGTGACAGTGCCTTTACAAGTTTGTGTATTTGATGAGTCCCATGCTGAGAAGAACAAAGACAGAATCCCTCACTAGATGCAGGTCAAGTGAGGAGGACCTAGACCTGATTACATTACAGTCCAGTTTTTATATATCTTTATATATACATATCTTCTGTTGGGATTTACTATAAAAGATCATTAGTCGCCATGGGTATCAGTATGACTATATATTATACAGTAGCATGATTTGGTGCACTACTATATATTCCCAGATATGTATATTACCTGTTTTCCTCCAGGGCACATGCTTGGTTTGTATAGTGGCATTTGCGTATGATTTTTTGTACATCTATGTTATACACCATGTGGTACACCTCTGGATACATCTATATTGTAAGGACTACTTTATGTACAACCTGATCGGATATGCAAAATATTTAGGTGTGCCTATGTTAAGTCTTGTTGTCCATATGTAAGGACTATTTCATGTGCAACCTGATTGGATATGTTAAATATCTGTGTGCCTTTGTAATGTCATGTCGTCTATATGTATTACTTGAGGGACATATATGTGTATGTGGTTAAATCCATTTTGTGTTTAGTTATGCCATAACGAATGAGGGTACATTGTTTAATGATCTTTAATGACCTTTTGGGTAAGATAGTCCCCGGGCCATGCCCTATTTAATATTCTATAAGCATGATACTGTATAATTCAGTGTGTACCCACTATATGTTGACAGCAATTTTGAGGTTTTCCTTTGAGTTACTCTTTGTGGATGTCCGGTCCTGTACACATGCGTGCTGTGCCCTGCTGTGCCACGCAGCTTCCGGCGTCTCTGTGTGACTGGTTGCTATGGTGTCTCGGTGCTCCATGCTTCTTGCCGCGTGACGCCTAGCGCCACTCGGCAATACCAGGTTGCCATGGTGTAACAACCCTGTTGGCATCACTGCATGGCCTCCCATTCCCCACATATCAACTTGCTCACTGCTCCAGGTCATGCTGTGATTTCTGTCTGCTGCCAGCTCCATGCTTTGTGCCTCTTGTCTTCTATCTGCTCTCTGCATGTCTACTGGCTGTGTACATAGGAGGGCGGCGCCAGAACTTTCTGGTTCTGATGGAGTCAGGTGTGCAGCTGTTTAATATGTCCCTGACCAATTACCATTAGCCCTCTAGTATTTAGGGCAGCTCCACCCTGTGGATCTTGCCTGTGCAATGTGTTAACTCAGTTAGTGTATTGCTACTGAACTGCCAGGTCTTGCTCTGTGTTTCTCCGTCTTTGGAGGCTTTATTCCTAGCTTTATTTTGTACCTGTTTGTCCACACTCCAGGAGGCAGAATATCCTGGTCTCTGTGCTCTCGCTTCTGACCTTATCTTGTACTTGTCCTTGCTGCCCTCCAGGAGGCAGAATATCCTGGTCCCTGTGTCTTTTCCCCGTACCTTGTCTCATGTCATTTTCTTGTCTGAACTCTGTCCTACATCTGTCTCTTAGTCTCCTTGTCTGTGGTTTCCTTCCCTTCTGTGTCTTGCCTAGTGTTCTCTCTATCTCTTTCTGCCTCTTGTCCGCACTCCTGCGGTTCTGCTCCGTTCCACTCTGCTTTGCTCCTGCAGCTGCAGTAATCTCCTGCTGCAGCTCATCTCTGCTTATCTTGTGGTTCCGCTTTGCTTTGCTCCTGCCGCTGCAGAACCTCTTGCTACTTACAGCCCTTCTCCGCAGCCTTGTGGTTCGCCTCCTGTGTGAACAGGTCTCTACCTGTTCTTCCATACACCATTTCTTACAGTCAGTTCCAGTATCTACATTAGCTGTGTGAACAGGTCTCTACCTGTTCCTCCATACACCATTCCTTCCAGTCAGTTCCAGTATCTGCATTTGCTGTGTGAACAGGGCCCGCCAGCCCTGTGTCTCATTTGTGCCTGCCAGCCCTGTGTCTCATCCGTGCCTGCCAGCCCTGTGTCTCAACCGTGCCACTGTCTCCCCAAGTGGGATCAGCAGCCACAGCCAGACACCACCCTGGAGTGGCACCTGGCAGCTGCCTGCCGCACAAGCATGACCTCACCATCAGAGGCTCCAGTGAAGACCGAGGCAGCTGTCCTAGTCACGCCCCTTCCAGGGTAGTCTGTTTTGTGGCACAGTGAGGCCACAACCCCCTGGCTCACGCCCACCAGCCAGGGCGTGAGTGTAACACATGGCATCGGATGCGTCACCTCTGGCCCGACGTGTTTTTAAAGCTCCGTTTCCCGTTTCTGACACGCCCCCTGATGAAAGACAAGCATCCGAAACGCGCGTCAGGGCAGACGCTCTGGTCCCGGTAGCCCTGACTGTGCCACTTATTTATTCACTTGAGGTAATTATATTAATAAAGGCATATTTACCATGTGATATCTA